>JAEIIG010033286.1:0-13317 GCA_018904695.1 Drosophila parvula | reverse complement strand
TGTTGTTGTTGTTGTTCTTGAAGGCATTTCTTACCAGGCGCGCAGAAAGTAGCAGAAGGCGCAGCTCGGCAATACGAGTAATGATCGATAATGACGTCATTGCACAAATCAGCGGCAGCGCATCGACGCTCTTCTGTTTTCTGTTCGCCTGTTACCCGAAATGGGAAACGGGCCAATTGTATTCCGATTTCTTAATGTTGTTGTTGTTGATGTGAAAATATTATTGACGTAAAAGTTGTTGTTGTTGTTGTTCTTGAAGGCATTTCATACCAGGCACGCAGAAAGTAGCAGAAGGCCGATCTATTTGTGTGCGCAGCTCGACACCACGAGGAATGATCGATAATGACGTCATTGCACGAATCAGCGGCAGCGCATCGTCGCTCTTCTGTTTTCTGTTCGCCTATTACCCGAAATGGGAAACGGACCATTTGTATTCCGATTTCTTAATGTTGTTGTTGTAAAATGTTGTTGTTGTGAAAATATTATTGAGGTAAAAATTGTTGTTGTTGTTGTTCTTGAAGGCATTTCTTACCAGGCGCGCAGAAAGTAGCAGAAGGCCGATCTCCTTGTGTGCGCAGCTCGGCAATACAAGTAATGATCGATAATGACGTCATTGTACAAATCAGCGGCAGCGCATCGTCGCTCTTCTGTTTTCTGTTCGCCTGTTACCCCAAATGGGAAACGGACCATTTGTATTCCGATTTCTTAATATTGTTTGTGTGAAATGTTGTTTTAATACAACATATTACGTATGCGCAATGGTGAACAGAATTTTTATCCCGAGGTTTATAATTTTAATAAATTTCAATATTTAAAGGCAAATTGCTTTTAATAATTTCCGTTTTATTACCCTTTCAAGCAAACTCACAGTTAATTTCTTTTTTTTTAAATAATTAAATTAAAACAATTATAAAGATACATATATTATCGCCAACTTGTACTGTAATAATTACCGGCTTCAACTGAATGCTTGGCTAAACTGCAGGTTCGCTGGACCAACTGTTATTATCGATTTTGAGAGCCGTAATTATCAATAAGCAGAAGCACGCAATGCGTAGTGCAGAAAATCTCTGTGTGTGTGGGTGGAAAAAGGGTGGGGAGAAGACTTAAAAGAAGATTCAACTGCAGGCGGTCTTGGGGCCTAATGTCAGACATTGAGCCGGGCTTGGTGCAGCTCAAGCGTGGCATTATAATTAGCCAAGTTAACAAGCCAAGCATTGCAAAAACAACAAACAAAACGCTCGCAATGCAATCAACGAAAATGCAGCTTTCTCCAAAGAAAACACCAACTAACTTTATCGCTTTTCTCCCCATCTTCTAGGCTCGAGAGGAGCAGGCTCACCTGGAGATGAAGCATCGCAAGGAGGAGGACGATCTGTACCGAAAGTTTGCTCGCAAGCGAGAGGAGGAGGACCGCAAGATCCAGAACGAGTTCCAGGACGAGTGGGAGCGCGAGCTGACGCGGCTCACCCACAAGTTCGAAAAGGAGTTGGCCACGTCGCGTCGCAGCCGGGATGAAGCCAATATCCTGACCCTGCGTCACGAGCAACAGAAGGAGGACCTCGAGAAGAACATGACACTGCGGCGCAGCAAGAAGAAGGAGAGCATCACTCGCAAGATGCTGGAACACGAGCGGTACGAGACTGCCGCCCTGGTGGACCGTCAGTCCAGCGAGATGCTGGAACTGATCAGCGCCCGGCGCTCGGAGTACATGCAGAGCGAGAGCATTTTCCTGGACGACGAGTTCAGTGAGGGTGCCGTGCCCATCGAGTATCCGCTGAATGCCCCGGTTCCAGCTCCGCCGGCGGTCAGCAAGTTCCAGATCTACACCGATCCCATAGAGTTCGAGGATGTGGACCGCATTGCCATCTCGGTGGCCCAGGAAGATCAGAAAACGTTCACGGATCTGGTGCGCCAGCTGGTTGGGCGCTGCACCACGGACATCGAGAAGGCTCGTACCATCTTCCGCTGGATTACGGTTAAGAACCTGAATGCGATGCATTTCGACGACGATTTGCGGGGAGACACCCCAATGGGTCTGCTGCGAGGCATCAAGTATGGAACCGAGAGCTATCACGTACTGTTCAAGCGCCTCTGCAGCTACGCTGGCCTGCACTGCGTCGTTATCAAGGGATATTCGAAGAGTGCCGGCTATCAGCCGGGAGTCAAGTTCCAGGACTCGCGCTTCCGCAACTCCTGGAATGCGGTCTACGTCGCTGGAGCCTGGCGCTTCGTCCAGTGCAACTGGGGCGCCCGCCATCTGGTCAACGCCAAGGAGGCACCCAAGCAGGGAAGAGGCAAGAACGACAGTCTACGGTAAGTATTATAATTTCTTTCGAGCCTGCTTCTCAATCGAATTAATCTGAAATCTTTATTTTATTTTGCTTACAGCTACGAGTACGATGACCACTACTTTCTCACGGATCCGCGCGAATTCATTTACGAGTTCTATCCGCTGCAGGAGGAATGGCAACTGCTAAAGCGTCCGATTACATTGCGCGAGTTCGAGAATCTGCCCTTCGTCCGCTCTCTGTTCTTCCGCTATGGCCTCCACTTTGCGGACGAGGGTTACGGAGCTGTGGTCTTTACCGATGACACTGGAGCGGCCACCGTGCGCATTGCCATGCCCACGGACATGCAGAGCTGCCTAATCTTCCACTATAATCTCAAGTTCTACGACAGCGACGAGGAGCTCTCCTATGACGGTGTGTCGTTGAAGAGATTTGTGATGCAGTCGGTCATTGGCAACATTGTGGCCTTCCGGGTACATGCGCCCTGTTCCGGCGCCTTTCTGCTAGATATCTTCGCCAATGCGGTCACGCCCCAGGAGTATCTTACCGGCGAACCCATGAAGTTCAAGTCGGTGTGCAAATTCAAGGTAGGTTATGATCACAAGACTGTTTCTGGGACTGCATAAAGTATCATATATTATAATATAACGGTTTTCATTACTTCCAGATTTGCTGCGAGGAGCTGCAAACAGTTATGGTTCCTCTGCCAGATTGCGCCAGCGGGGAGTGGGGACCGACGAAGGCCACCCGGCTGTTTGGACTCATACCCATCACACATCAGGTGGGTTTTGGTTTGGTGATTGGTTGATTCCTTCGGGTGATTTGATACGAGTACTCTGCTCTGTTGTTTGTCCGCAGGATCCGCTTATCTTTGCCGGACGCAGCCTGGACCTGCAATTCCGCATGTCCCGTCCGCTGACAGATTTTATGGCCACGCTGCACAAGAATGGCATCGAGGAGAAGAAGCTGGCCAAGTATGTGACTCACAGCACGCTGGACGACATTGTCACGTTCATCATTAAGTGAGTGCACAGGGAAATGGAAAATTTAATGGTCGCTGCAATCAACTCTCCTCCTTCTCTCCTTTTCTCATTCCCGCAGCTTCCCCGAGGAGGGCCAATATGGTCTGGACATATACACGCGTGAATTGGGCGCCCCCCAGCATCACCATCAGCACCACAATAACAACAACTCATCATCCTCCTCTGGCGAGAAACATTTGTTGACGCACTGTTGTAAATATTTAATCAACTCGTCGAAGCGGAATTAAGTCGGCTGCCGAGCGGACGCTGGAATGGATTGGGGGAACGGGTTGAACCGATGGATGGATGGATGGGTAGATTCCAGGAGGCATTCTAAGCAAACACACACACACAAACAAAATGCAATATTAATTATAGTCTACACCTAAATGGAAATTTAACAAACGTTTACCACATCACAAAAATTCATTAGGCGGGTGCTAAAAGGACAAACCGAATCGCGTGAATATATAATATCTGATCACGTTCGAGGACATTGGAAATGAACATTGATTTTGCTCAACCACAATCGGAACTTGTAAATACTCTAGACTCTAATCATTAGACCGTAACGATGCCTAGTAATACCAACCCTAAAAGCAGTTCTTAATTAATTTGTACACAATCTACTGAATAATGCTTAATAATTTATTATATAGAAAACGTTGCAACGTTGCGCCTTATATGCATCAGCCCCTTATACATATCATGTATGCCCCAAAATGACCTTGATTTAAAATGTTTAATGTTTTTGTTTAAGCGTTTCGTAAAATAATGTGAATAAAACCCTTATTATACAAAACATGCGTGGTCACGAAATCTGACGGGAAGAGTATCTGCGGACGCCTATTATAAGTAGAATTCTTGTTGTATTTCTTCACGGATCGCCGTGGAGCCTCCCAAAAACATAGAGTAGAAAGAGCATTCCATGCCCATCAAGAATACAAATAGTTATTTCTTGTTTATATTTTATTTGTTCATTCTTCTTATCATACAGAGTTTTAAGGTTGACTTTCCCCCCCAAAGAGCGCGGGGGGAGGATGAGGGACACGGTCAGACTGGGGGCAGGGACAGGGCCAGTTTCTTATTCCATTCTTCCATTTTGGGGCATTATTTTCACTTAAAGTTAAGAGAAGAAATACATAAATTTCTTTCGTTTTTGGAGGATGCTCTCTCGCTCTGGGCTCTGGGCTGTCTCGAGCGCCAGTTCTTCTTTTTAGTAAATTTAATTTTAAGCTTGAAACGCAGCAGCAGCAGCAGGAGCATATCATCCCGATGGTTATTGTTGGTGTGTTGTAGCTGTTCCAAGTTCTGTTGTTGCCCACTTAAATGTTTCGCCTGCCATTCTCGTGTACGCTGCAAGGAGTAGAGGAGAGACGAGAGAAACGATGGCGACAAGCCAAAGGAAAACATAATTAATGAACTTTTTAATGAACAGCAGATAGCAAGAGAATACGGATGAATGAATATGTGGGGTGTTGACGGGGCGGGTGGTGTTAGGGAAGTAATGCAGGAGTATTTTGAACGGTAGCCAGAATGAACCGGGTGACACGTTTAGTTTAGATTATTTTCCAATGCCGAGAGAAGTTCAGTTAACCATCGATAGAATGAAGAGCACTAGTGCACGCCGTAGGGAGACAAGGGATTTATTGTTATTACCAAAGACCAAACAACAAAATCACTAGTCTTCCATACGGAATACACTCCCAAGGAGAGCCAATCGGTGTTAGTCTGAATGGAGTTACGATGGAAGCACTTAATCACTTAATTTCCAATTGGAAATCCGCGCGCCGACAGTTAATCGGGAAAATGGGGCGAGCTTGTGTTATTTGTGGGCGGGGTTTTTGTTTTTTTGGGTTAGTCAAATGATAAGGAGTGCATACTTCTTAGTCTGATTGCGACACCAACCTCTGTTGCAGCAGATACTGGGCCATTTGTATTTGCTTGGGCGTGCCCGAAATGGTGATGATGCGATCGTTTGAGTTGGGCAGGGGCTCATCGATGGTTATGTACGCACTGGACTCGTTCCGAATGCGACGGATGCGGCCGCCGCCCTTGCCAATAATGGCGCCAGCCAACTGTAAATAAATACAACAACGTTAGAAGGATTACAACAAGAGATAAGGACATCCGATGAAATTACCTCCTTGGGAATGGTGACCTGTGTGCTGTTGTTGGGGTCATGGCCCTGCGGTATGTTTGAGGAAGCATTCGGGCTACCATTCGGACCGCCATTAGCTCCGCCACCACCGCCGGCATTGAAGCCGCCAGCGCCATTAGCACCGCCCAAGGCGCCTACACCGCCGTTGTTGGCACTACCGCCGCCGCCACCCAGGCCATTGCCCAAGCCGCCTGCTCCACCAGGATTCTGGCCAAAGCTACTCAAGCTGGGTAGGCCGCTGGTGCCGCCCTGGCTCTGAGTGAAGCTGCCCAAACTTGGCAGACCGGTTGTGCCTTGAGCCTGGCCAAAGTTGCCAGAGTTACCGCCAAAGTCCGTGGGTCCGGCCCCGCCGAAACCGTTGTTGCCAAAGCTGCCGCCGCCAAAGGGTCCGCCGGCGCCGCCACCGAAGCTGTTGCCCGCAAATCCGCCAGCACCGCCACCAGTGTTACCAAAGCCATCGACATCACCGCCGCCGCCATTGGCCCAGGGATTGATGAATGGATTGTCGCGCTGTCCCATGCCAGCACCAGCAACAGCACCACCAGCGGCACCACCGCCAAAGCGATCAGCTCCGCCCCGGCCACCGGCATTGCCGCGGGCACCGCCAGCACCGAATCCGCCGCCGCCGCCGCCATTGCCGCCACCGGCTGCTCCACCGGCAGCGCCACCAGCACCGCCTCCTCCGCCGCCATTACGATTGTTGCCTCGCTGACTGGGACGGGTGCTGCCGCTGCCAGTGCCATAGCCGCCATATTCATCCGCATAAACGCGGTCAAAGTTCATGGGATCATAGTTGTGTATGGCGCCCTTGATGGGCGTGTCGCGGGTTAGGGTTATCACCTCGCGTACCGCATCGATGACCTGGCTCTGCTTGCCCACGGTCTGCACCACACGATCTGTGCTCTGGGGCGCCACATTCGAGAAGACCTTGAGGAAGCGACAGCCGATGCGCTGTAACCAAGAATAAAATACGATTAGTAAGGATATTATAAGAATCTTAATAATTAAATCAGTAAGCAGTAGTTTCTGGCATCGATTATTGAGAAATATTAATATCCTCACTAATTTTTACTATTAACAGGATCTTTGCCTCTCAACTGCTTTAATGTTACCAATAATTATCTTTGAACATTTAATGAAACTCTGTGCCTTTTCTTTTCCCTAGAAATAGGCTCGTTAGCCATATTTCCGTAGTCCTTAGGCCAAGTGCCTGCCTGTGCAGTTTCCCAGAATTCAGGACAAAGGACACACACAGCGAAGCGAACGAGCGGGGCAAATGCTGGTCAAGGTTTACTGAAAGCCGAGTCTCTAAATCAATTTGGCCGTGACACTGCCCCTGGGTCCTGACCTGAAACTCGGTCCCTGTGACCGAGCAGTGTGTGTGTGTTTGTAGTGAGCATCCTGCATCCTGCCACAGCGGGCAATGGCTCCTAATCAGCATGAAGCGGCGGCAGCAGATGTTGTACAGCAGTTTCTACCTGCGCTGGGGCAGCTGTCTGTCTGCGATGCATGTAAAGTGGCAGGAAGTGCTTGCCGCTTGCCGCTTGCCTTGCCCCCACGTACATCTCTCGTATCCTCTTCAATGATCTCTCCCCTGTCTTCCGTTGCTTTTCCCCCCCCGTCTGCGGCGGAAGTGTAAATGAGAAATTCGATAGCCACTTACGACGAGGGAAAGAATAAGGGGCTCGCTCTGATTTCCGAGTGTTCGTATGTTTGGATGTATGTGTGTGAGCGCTTGGAGGAGACCCCGAGGCCCTCGCCTCGTTTCCCTTGGGCTTTCCTGTCCTCCCTGGTCGCCTGGCCGCGTTTCCCATTTTTATTTGTGGCCGCCGCCGCCGTTGCCGCTTGGCGATTGCATCATTCCTAAGCCCGTTGCGTGCTCTGTGTGAGTGTGAGCCTGAGTGTGGCAATGACCAAAGGCTGCGTCATGTCATGTTGGTTGGTTGGTTGGTTGCCTGACTGCCTGCCTGCCTGCCTCCTCAACCCTGCCAATCCCAGGCGACAACTCGTTGCGTGTGCTCCAGACAACAATGGCGACATCAAAACTCTGAAGTGTGCCCTCGCCCCTCATCCGGCGACCGTTGGTTGCCCCACAAAACGGAGGGAAATCGTTGAGTCACACACACACACACAGAGAAAGAGAGAGAGGCGCAGGACCCAAGTCGGTCGGTGAATCAAAAATTATTAAATTTAAACATGACAACAGAGACTGGTATCTGCCGGCTCGTTGGCTGTGTGTGCGTGTGGCTTCCGGAATACATGTGTATGTATGTATGTATGTGGCATACTTTTAGGCTGCCCCTCGAAATGCGAAAATTATGTAAAATAAGTACAACAAAAAACTAATAGGGGAGCTCGCGGCTCGCGGCTTGAAATATTAGTTCGAAATGATGGACACATGAATGAACATGAACACATTAATTTTTCGGTAATCAGTTTTGGCGCCCTCGGGGTCAGGCCAGTTGCCACAAACAGACGCTCGATGGCGCCACTGGTCCAAGTAGAGGCATCATCGCACCAGATAGTTTAATTAAGTTGTATTAGAAACACAATTAAAGTTAGTTACTGGGTTAGTTGCATTCCACATATAAGTAGGATGGAGTTATTTAGATATTATTCTCATTTTATGATTAGATAACTTAATGAGCACTTTATACCTTGAGAAGGCGACAAACTGGCCATTAAACGCGCACATTTTTACACTGAATTTTTGGGTTCTTAAATTAGAAACCCGTTTAATTTCTCCTTTTTTTTAATTTGAAATTTGTAGTTGCTTGCGTACGAACGAGAGCAGAAGCAGGAGAAATAGTGAAAGCAGCAGCAGGAAACAGTAACAGGAGCTGGAGGACCGTGCCCGACCAGCGCCAATGTCGAACTAATTGGGTTCAACGATTGCCAGTTGCCATGTAAGGAGACGAAGACGCAGGCAGAGAGAGAGAGGAAAAAAAAAAGGAAACACTCACACACACACACAGGCACAAAGCCAGAAAGGCAGAAAGGAATACACAGGCAGAACACCGAAAGCAGCGGCAGAGGCAGCGACAGAGCCATCAGGCAGCAGGCAGAGCATGTGCGCCGTTCTGCTGCTTCCCTTTCGTCCTGTGGTGTCATGGCAGGCCAAAAAGGATACGCAGGCTGCTGGGGCAGCTGCTGCTGCTGCTACTCAGCTCCCGCTGGCAGCAAAACGGAACCGGTGTATTTTTCAGCTTGTCTCGCTTAAAAATGAACGAAAACCGAAAAACTCAACATAAAAAAAACAAGAAAAATAAGTCTCCTTTTTCCTAAAACGCATGCGCCGAGGAGAGGATAACNNNAAAAAAAAAAAAAAAAAAAAAAAAGTAAAACGAAAGTAAATGTTATGAGCATAATCCCACAACACTACATAACTCTGTACATACGTAGAGCATAGTGTGCGTTGCTCCGGGCAAGTGTTGAAAGGAAGGAAATGAGGACGACAACCATTAAACAACAAATCGCCTACGATTGATATGCAAACATAAAGCAAGCAGAAAAAAGGAAGCCAGTAGAAGTACAACTAACAAGCGCAGCATCCCACAGTATATCCGGGAAACCTCTTCCATTAAAGGATTGCTGCCAGCTTACTAATGCGCTTAAGATCGGGCGACCAGAACAAGCAGCAGCCAGGATGAGTTGGGGGTAGGATGCATCCCGAGAGACTCTTGTCTGCAAATGGCAATCAAAATTCACTTACGACAACTGCAATTAAAAAACTTTTACATTCTTATGCACACACACACACACACACACACGAGAAGCAGCAGGGAAGAGAGCGAAGAGCAAACAACCGGAGGAAACCAGCGTAATTGGAGCAGTCTTCTAAGATGCTGGGTTAAATTACTGAGCATCAATTACGTACAAGTGCAAATTCCTTAACTAAAATATTGTGGGTTTTCCTCAATTACAAAAGTTTGCCGAACAAAACAATGATGTAACTAATCAATATGCCAAATACCTTTAACGTGTCAGAGTCTCGAACTACAATAACAGTGAAGACTAAAGAAATGGCTCAAATATCTATGCCCGGTCTCTACCAGCACATGCATAGTAGGCACAGAATGTAAACTAAAGTATCACTACGGTCACATTCTAATTTGTGGCTAAATTTAGCTACTTTAATTGTAAAATAGCTATTATTTTAGAAATTGCTAGGCTATAATTAATATTACAAAAGATGTGATTTATTTTTACACATATCTAGGCACTTCATTCCATTTCTTTTGTCAGGAATTCTTTTTCCAGGACTTCAGTATACTATTTTGATTTCTTATTACATAGAACATGGTTGGGGCACCGCATTCCAAAGATTTTCATTGGTCCGACCACAAAAACTATATAAGGAGTAGCTAGCTAGCTAAGATAGATGATGTGTAGATTTGTTATTTGTACTCCCAAGCAAGAGGTATTCCTCTGAATTTGTTTGTTTTGTTTGAATCTAATGAAAGGTCTTTGGAAGCTGAAAGATCCACTAGGCGTACATTAAAGATCTACTTTTCAGATATATCCTTAAAGAAACTTATTGAAATTCAGAAAAATTGCAATTCAACATAACTTGATCATAACGAAATCTCATCTATCCCAACACATAGTATACTTTTAAAGTACATTATTTAAATAACGTTTAAAAGTAACCAATTATTTCCACAGGCATGTTTTATAAAAAACGCCAGCAAATGTAATTTCCTTTCGGTGCCATGGCCGTGAGCTAGGGGGCAAAACTATTGGGAGAGCATCAACGACGAGTTCCTTGAGTGAGCTGTTGCTGTCAAGGATGGCGCAAACAAGGCGGAAGGAAGCATCCAACTACTAATTTGATGCTGAGCGCACCAGTGAAAAATAAACCGGATATTGACGAGACTCCACCGCCGAGTGCCCATCCTCTTCCGTCCCGCGAAAGTTTCCACCATAAACCATATTAATCAAATGATCAAAGGGAGCCACCAAGCCAGCCCAAAAACCTAGCAAGGAACTCGCTCTGGTTGCCAGAAAAATTATCAGGAAACCAGATGTCGGTGCTGCCAGGACTCGTCGTTGTCGTTCGTCTCAGCTGCCGCTATCCAAGGAATGCCTACAAAGGGTGTCTTTTCTTCACGTTCGTTCAGTTGCTAAACAAGGTCACAACAGAGGGAACTCGCTTAATGCTTCATTTTAATGTCATTATCTTTAAAATGGAATTTCAGGCAAATTAAACTGAGTTAGGTGGCACTTTCAGGCAGTTGATAACTTGGACTTTGACCACATTCTAAAAGTTAACTTTAATTAAATGAGACATTGTTTTAACTTAGGAAAATCGAATCCAGAAAGAGTTTATTATTAAGAGTAGGTTCTACCTTCTTCAAGTGCGTTCTGAAGGAGATGGCTGAGCAGCTCAAATCGAAGATGAAGAAACACCCTATATCTTGCCCAGCTGTGTGTGAGTAGCACCTGTTTGGCATTCATTAAGACGAACAGCAAGCAACAATTGTAAGCCGCAGGCAGCAAGGCAGCAGGGAAAGCCAGGCAAGCGGCCTGGAACAAAACCCGAATGGCACGCTCAATCCTCAAATGCATTTTAGGGCATTTTGGATTTAAAGAGACACACACATCCATACACAGGGTGAGCGGACAATGGATGACGGCTGCAGGATCAGCCTGATGGAGTCGAAGTAGAAGCAGCTGTCGCTCATTATTATAAGATCCCGGCAGATGCCTCGCCTTCGTCTTGGCACAGGACAACATTTTAATGGGCTGAAGCAGCATGAAACATGAAACAGTTGTCTATGAACCGTGGCCGTCTATATAAAGTCTAGAATACTATATATTCGAAACACATGCCCAAGGAATGCCACAAAATTTGGAGCTCTGCTTGGCAACTGAGGGGGGGCGGCTAGAATGTTTTAAAAATAATCCAGCCAAAACAGAATGCAGCTCCTAGTATTTGAAGAGATTATATCTGTGTAAGAAGCCGAGTTTACCCCAAAGAAAGGCGATACATTAAGAGATAGAAGGAAGCCGCGGGCAGCAATTATGATAACCCCAAGCGATGAGCCAGGCAAAACCGGCTTTCACAGAAAGTCAGAGAGCGAGGGAAGCGGCAAAAAAAGGATGAGACCAGGCCAAAATGGCAGAGCGAATGAGGAGGCAAGAAAAGGAAACAGCTGCTTGCAGGGCCAGTTGCGGCTGCCTGTTTTTTTTCTTTTTTTGCCGCAACAAAGAAGACAGTAAAGTAACGAGGACGACTTCCTTTTCAGTCGGGAGGACCCAAGGAAAAGGGACCAGCGAAAAGAAAAAAGGTAGAAATGCCAAGACAACAAACACATGCTAGAATAGCTGAGAATGTTGCTCCACTGCTGCCGCTCCTGCTCCTGATCATCTGCCGTGGCCATCAGAGCATACAAGACGGCAGCTGCAAGGATGCAGAGCTGCTCGAGCCTCATTTTGTGGCGTCGCGTCTAAGAAACTCATAATAACAAAACAGCAAGCAAGGAGGACGAGAGAGAGAGATGCTGCAGGAACTTACAGACGTAAGCTTTTTGTTTGCCGCCGCGAACTTGTTGACCTCCATAAAAGCAGCACTGGAAATATGAATATACATGAGCTGCTGCAGCAGTGTGGGAGGTGTTGCTGCCACATTATGTGCATTCAGAAGGCACCCCTTTTGCAAAAGGCAGGACATTATTCCAATTAAAATGCAGCCCACTCATCGCTAATTAATGAGCCAAGCCAAATCGCGCCAGGAAGGTACACGTGATTGCAGGTGCTAGGAAGTCGACTTTGCCAATTGATTCACTCGAACGTATCCCACACTTGAGAAATAGGTCGCTCCACCACCATTCCGACTTCCTCAAATTGCGAATTGCGCAATTGAAAAGAGTTTGGCATGCCTGGATCCTGGAATCCTGGATCCATTGTCCCCAATCCACTGCACCCACTGACATTCAGATGAAGGGCCTAGCGCGTTATGAAAGCGGTGGCTCAGGCGTCAGCAACAGATTCCCCAACTGAACGTCATTCCGAACCGTCTGTCCTCTCATCATCGATGGAACTGCATTCTACTGTCGCTGCCAGAGAGCACAGAAGAACTGTGCAGAGATGGTGGAGCTATAAGCGGACGGGGAAAGCCAGGATGCAGTAACCGAGAGCTGGGAGACACACAACTCAACGACGACGGCAACGTAACTCGTACAAAGTTTTCGATTTAACCAAGCGCAAAGTTATGTTGACGGGTTTCTGGTTCACGTGACTGCCGCCGCAACCGTTCGGAATCGTCAAAAACATGCCAGAAATTCACACTAACTATGCGGGCTTCCTCACGTCCTGACCTGCATCTCCTTCGCACATAGCAAATACTCCTGCCGCCACACCATTCCGGTGGTAATAGGCCCAATTAAGTTAGCCTTCATTCGTCATGGCTGGCTAGCGATGTTAGTTGACCGCAGGACGACACTGACAGAATATGGCCGGGATAGCCGTGTGAACGCACATCGTACACATGCGAACGAACAGCGGAAATACTTGAGCTAAATATGTAATCAGCCAAGGACTCGGTAGAGGGGAGCATAGGGACGGACATCAATATGTGACAGGTCGTGTCAGCTGTTGGGTTTTCCCACACAAAGTAATAATGCTGCTGACCCAATTCATTATCGAAACGAATGGAAATTACCAGGATCGATTGATAATTATGCCCTAATTAAGGTACATATGACAATAATTACAAAGTCATACTACACAAAAGCGGAATAACAATTTTAATTTGAAATGTTTGCGTTGTAAAAAAAATAATTGTACAGTAGAATCCGGCTATAACGACTCCGCTTATAGCGTTTGTCCGGTTATTACGACG
>JAEIIG010033285.1:0-107719 GCA_018904695.1 Drosophila parvula | reverse complement strand
CATGTACCAGGCGCGCAGAAAGTAGCAGAAGGCCGATCAGCTGTGTGCCAACATCTCTTACATATATGAGCTTTTAAATGTAACTCTCTCTCTCTCTCTTCCTCTCTGTCTCGGCTGGACAGGTGTTAAAGCTGAGCTTTCCAGTGCAACCCTGCGCTGTCGCTGATCTGTGCGGTGACGTCATCGCTAAAATCAGCACAAGCGCATCGTTGCTCTACTTATTTATGTTCGCCTGTTACCCGAAATGGGAAGCGGACCATTTGTTTGGCGATTTCCTAATATTGTTTGTGTAAACTGTTGATGTTGTTGTTGTTCTTGTAGGCAATAACAAATACAATCTTACGAAATGCATGGTTTCATGTACCAGGCGCGCAGAAAGTAGCAGAAGGCCGATCAGCTGTGTGCCAACATCTCTTATATGAGCTTTTAAATGTATATCTCTCTCTTCCTCTCTGTCTCGGCTGGACTGGTGTCAAAGCTGAGCTTTCCAGTGCAACCCTGCGCTGTCGCTGTTCTGTGCGATGACGTCATCGCTAAAATCAGCACAAGCGCATCGTTGTTCTACTGATTTATGTTCGCCTGTTACCCGAAATGTAAAAAGCGAGCATTTGTTCTAATTGTTTCTGCAACAACAACTACCCAATCACGAGTTTTCCCAGTACAAATTTGTCCAATGCATAATTTCATGTACCAGGCGCGCAGAAACTAGCAGAAAGCCGATCAGCTGTGCAAACATCTTTCTTCTCTTGAATGTCTCTCTCTCTCTCTCTCTTTCTCTGTGTCTGGGCTTGACAGATTTCAAAGCTGAGCTTTCCAGTGCAACTCTGCCTACTATTCTAAAAAGATCAGTCGATCTGGCAACGCCGTTTTCAGTGCTCGGCGAGTAATTATCGATATCGGTTTGAGTCTTGACTTAGCTACTTACAAAATGTAAAATGTATCTATGGTCGGTACGGTCTCTTTAAAGTCTAGCTTGGACTATAAAATACTGAAAAATAATTGTTGTGACCTCTTTCTTTGAATGAAGAAGACTATTTACATAGATGTTCTATAGTTAGTGGTTTAACAAAATATTAAATTAAAATAACAAATAGTATTAAAAATTACAAAGGAAACAAATGAATTACGTTGTATATTTCTTATTAGATAATTTTGATGAAGCTGTATCAGTCTGTTGAAGCCGTTATTAAATATATCATAATAGCCCCTATAGTTATTTGTTGTAAATTCCCAAAAACTTTATAGAATTATGATCCCTTATTTGTAAAGAACTCCAGTCTTGGCTCAGAAGCAATATGATCCATAAAAAACCTAAACTAATTTAAAAAAAATAATATGTGTGAAATTATCTATGCATTATCTTTAATAAACAAATCTGATAATAGTTATTGTAGCTATGGTAAACATCTTGGCAAATTAGGTTCTATGCAAGTCACACTAATAATAGATATCAAATAATTCGTTTTCATTATTTGTAAAATGGAGAAACAACTTTTAGTTTACGATAGGAAATGGGATTTTACTGATTTGGCTTTACTTTAGTATTGGTGCGATTGGTATGATCTAAATATAGTTATTATTATGAGTATTGTCCATAATTCACTGGCTCACAGACACACTTCCCAATCATTGAATCACAAGAACTTGTATACTTTTAGAGTTTTATTTCCTTAGTTTACAAACAAAAGCCGCTCCAAAAGTAAACACTGTTTTTGTTTTGTCCGTTGTTGGATGGTTGATAAAAAAGTGTAACTAACGCATAACCAGCAGCTTTTGGGAATTGTCGGGGAGCATTTCCAGCGAGCCGACAACCCACTGAATAGACCCACCCGTGGGGATCTTTCGGCGGAGCAGAGCTTACTTCTTGCCAGTACCGATCTTGGCCTTGGCAGTGCCGCGAACCTTCTTCATCCTGTTGCGGCGTTCCTTGCGCTGCTTGCGAGTCTGCTTCTTCTGCTCGAAGAGGCCGTGACGGGCCAGGCGGTGCTTGGGCTCGAACTTCTTGGCGAAGTCCAGAGTGTCGTAGATGAGGGCGAAGCCAGTGGAGCGGCCGCCTCCGAAGTTTGTGCGGAAACCGAACACGAAGACCACATCGGGGGTGACCTTGTACATGGCAGCGAGCTTCTCGCGGATCTCGGTCTTGTTCACCGACGACAGACCAGGGTGCAGGACATCGCAGACCATCTGTTTCCTGGCGAGCAGGCGGTTGGTCATGAACTTGCGGGTGCGGATGGTGGCGGTTGTACCGGACATTTTGACGGAGCTGAAATGCAAGGAAGGGTAATTAGTGCATTTCTTCATACAAAATCTCCGCAGATTGGCCACTACTCCGGGCTGTTGTTGTCATCTCGGTGAGAATCAACATAACCTCACAGCCGTGCGTTCGGAGCTCCCAGGTCTCCACGTGTGTCCCCGCGCTCGCGACCTGCGTTTCTACGCTTCCCGTGGTCACTGCCTTCACGCGCCGGAGTACAGGCTGTTGTGTTGCGGTTTTCTGAGGCATTTTAAACTATTTTTCATTGGTAATTACCTTTTAAAACACTTAAAAAGGTTTTAAACACGTCGTTTTGCAAACGCGATTCTCTAGAAAGGAAGATGGCCACCAGAGTAGAGATGTCAAAACATGGCACTATCGATACTATCGATTCGGAGTGATTAGCACAATCGATAGCTTTGAGACTATCGCTGTAGGCAAAAAAACCAGAAACCTCATAATTTTAATTTAACATTCTTCCTCCATCAACTAAAATTGCTAATTAACTAAAGGGCAGTTATAAAATAACAAGCAAAATCTACGTGTCCTAATTTGAATTTTCCTGAGAATAGTAAAAAGTAGTCGAAATTTTATAAGAAACAAAATTCAATAATTGAAGACTACCCTCTATATTTTAAGCTACTACTCCCCTTATTGCGTCGGGGGTATCGATATTACCAAAACAAATTGCAAGAACTTTCGATTATTTGACAGCTCACGCGATACATCGATTTCCGGCTATCAAAGTTAACTAATTTTTAAATCATCTTTATGAACTTTTGTTGTGCCAATTCATAATTTTTCCAGTTGTCGAGTTGCTAGTTTCGAAGTGGCCTTTGGTTATTGTATTTTATAGAAGAAAGTAACAGAAAGGAATTACTATAGCTTTGATTTTTTAGGTTTTTCTTTTCGTTCTGGAAGCTATTCTTAATCAAACGTCGACTTGAACGACTGGCCAAAAAAAGGAAGCTTAATACATACCACTAACCTAGAGTACATTTAACAAGATGTGTGACAAAAACGAGAAGACCCTGGAAAAGGAGCAGGAGCTGAACTACAAGGAAGCTTACTTTGCCAGCCTTGCGGAGTGGGCCAACAAGGCTTTTCTGGCTCAGTCGGCGATGGCTGGGTTCCCGGATTATCTGCGGGCCAACTACCCACAACTATTTCGCGCACAGAGCACAGGTCGACGCCCAGGTAATTGGAGACGGATCCATGCAAGACATGTTCAGCATCGGGATGAACCCGCCAGACGTCAACATGTACGCCGTCGCCTCAACAGAGCCGAGCAGCAGTACCTAATAGAGCGCCATGG
Organism: Drosophila parvula; assembly: GCA_018904695.1. Classification (NCBI taxonomy): domain Eukaryota; kingdom Metazoa; phylum Arthropoda; class Insecta; order Diptera; family Drosophilidae; genus Drosophila; species Drosophila parvula. The sequence goes on along the minus strand of JAEIIG010033285.1, from coordinate 104,150 downwards.
CGGATACGAGTTCGTGTTAGCGCCCTTATGGAAACGAGTTGTAGCGCAAATCATCGACATGCACCTCCTGCTTGTGCTGAAGATTATCATTACGTATTTGCTTATTCTCCAATTCCCTAGCCTAGAGAAGAGATTGATTTGGCGGGTGATGGAGGATGACCTGGTCATGTACTACTTTGGCATAACAACGTCTACTGACTCGATTATAGTCAGGACGTTCCTCAAACTCGCCGGGTTCTGTTACGAACCGCTGTGGACCAGATACTGCAATGGAGTCACTCCAGGCAAGTTTTTGATGGGGTTACGCATTTGGTCCGCACGCGCTGTTCTGCCGCTTCAGCCGGTCGCTGGACCGATTCGCGTCCTGATCTATCCGCCAAGGAAGTTCACTATGAGAGTGGCCATTGTCCGTTCGCTGGTTAAGCGTTTTGTGACCACTATCATCCTTCCCATCTCCATCAGAATCATTTTCTACCAACACCGTACAGACTATGACCTATGGACCGATACGATTGTCGTGGAGGACAATCGCAACCCCGTGTTTCGCCCGGGCACAAGTGGTCGGAACGCAGCCTAATGATATCTGGCTTCGGTACTAGATTTTGTGTAGATTTATGTACATATACTCTGTGAAGTAAGATAAAATGATCTCACAAGACACCAGCTTAAATATGAACCTACAAACTGTATGAAAATATAAAAATTCTAAAAGAACCCCGAATTCTAGGCCACCAAAACGTTGTTTTCAGTATTATTTTTATATTCTTGTTTCAGCGGAACTGTTATTTACTATTATTTTTATTTGCATCCAAATAAGATATTGCTTTACGGCATCTTTGAAGATTTGTTGATGCCGGAACCCATTGAAACTTTTAGTATCATGCAGCCTGCCAAACGATATTTATCTTGATCTGATTTTGATAAATATAATGCTGATATTCCAGCGTAGGGCATTAGCGAATCGTGGCGACTGGCCCACCGACTCCCATTCCCATTCCGAGACCAACAATGGAGGCGCAGCGACGTCACAGGTAGCGCGTCAAGATACGCCGCTTTGTGTACGCCGTGCCGCGTCTATAAATACGGGTGCGAGAGTTCGGCCAGTGGCCAGCGGAACGTCGAGCAGAGCGCACCACCGCCGGCGAAAGAGGCACTTGCTCCGGGATCGCATTCGCGTTTGGATTTGGATTCGGATACGGATTTGGAAAGTGAAGTGAAGTGTGGTGCGGTTAAAAATAAACAGAGAACCAAGCACGCCAAACCGGGGCCAAGAAGTTCTTTTGGGCCAGATCAGCCGGAGATTTGGGTTCGGTATCGAAATCGTAATATATAATGGGGCATTGGGGAAATCTGTAAAATAGCTGCACGCAGGAATTTTGTGGCGTGCGTTGAATAACACTGATAAAACAATATACAGAGCGCGCAAACATAAATAATATTCCACATGCATAGTTCGGAAATACATCAGCTGCTAAAATAAACGAATCGGAGCAGCAGCCGAAGCCCCAACAAAGGCCAGCCGATCCGCATGACGTCACGGGTGAGCATCTGGCCAGGAGCTACTGCATCAGCATCAGTGGCATCACCATCAGCACCCCAACAAGCCGACGTAGGCAATTGCCCTAATAAACAGGTTCGTGATACGTGGATCAACGTGAACCCTGCAGATGCTCGGAAACTAATGCCTAAAATGTTATTAAACTTCTTTAATGAATATGTTGTTTGGGAAATTATTATAAAATAGAAAAATAATAAATAATATAATCTAGAAAACATAAAAAAGGGGTTTGCTCGATTTCCGTAGCTCTCAGATCCTATAGTGCAGCTTTCCATATGGCAGCAATCCTTTCAGCAGTTGGGGAACTTTGTTTTGGCACCTCCAAGAAAGCAATATTTTTTGGAGAAAAAAAACTTTAAATAAAGCACAAAATATACGCTATTTTGTTTAAAAAAAAGTTAAAAGATTCTATCGCAAAATCGTTAGTTAAATCGCGATGTTATGTTATTTTTAATTATTAATTTTTTGATCAATCCTGATCCTATTAAAACTTATTTATTACCTGCGATAATGCCTAGATCGATTCGGGCATTAATATTTATAGGATATGTTTTTTTTACTAAAGTTCAATATATAAATATTGAAGTTTTCCTTTGCAGCTCCTTCTTAAATATCGTACTCTTAGCATCTTTTTAAGACCTATTTAATAATATAAACCCCTTTCATATGCGTAGGAGATACAAACTTTCTGGAATCTTAAATTTTATTTTTAGTAGAGAAGAAAATTCCAAATATTGCCTCGCAAAAATTGGTTTAATTGAAATATCTAATCAATCATCATTTAATATAATGTTCTTGTGTGCTCTTATGCTCTTGAAATCGCGAGGCTTTCACATTTCTTGTTTAGTCAGGAATTTAAATGTGTACATTCTTAAAATGTTGACAACTTGCTTATTTTTTATTTTAAAATTACTCAAATTTAGATATTGGTTTGAGGTAGTGTATTGAGCATTTTTTTGTTTTCCCAAAGTAGCAACTCGATACGCAAGCAATTCGTCCAGTTTGTTGCGGTCAATGGACGAAAATTAGTTTTTGGCTCGCACACACGTTCTTCTGGCAAAGGTACACCTTCATCCGTATCCGCTCCGGTCCGGTGACTAGCCGATCCGTCATGTTGGACGTGGTCGCCACGTATTCGGGCCATCAATGTGCCATTGCCGATGATGTCGTCGCCGTAATTTCTTATTTTCCATGCTGCCGCCTTCCCCCGCATTGTCACCGAGACTTTTCACTGTAATTAAATTTTAAAATCTCCTCTCGTGTAGCCGCTGACACTTAACATTCTGTGCCTGTCTGTCATATTTAAGCATTTTCCTCTTGGCGTGGCAAATTAAATGTTGAGAATTAATTGTGCAAGTGTGCTGGCCGAAGGACTAACGTACTAAATAAATTCAACTTTGCCCACGGCAAATGATTGACAACTGACACCAGAGATTGGCCAGAGGCTTTCGCAATGATTTTGAACTAAATTTGAGGGCACACCTGCAGAGACTCCCAATAACAATGTAAACACAGAAGCAGCAGAAGTGTGTTTTCAATCATTTTCATTGGTTCTCGCATAAACACAAATCCCGGGACATGACGCAATTTAGTTGCTAACTAAAACGCAACTCAATTGGCCAAGAATCAGCTTCATTTTCCACTTTCCAGAAGCAGCAGCGACTAGTTTGCACCCCAGACCTGGTATAGAAATATAAAAATATAAGATTTTTCCAATATAAAAGAGTACAATACATTAGCTGCCCGTTTCCTGCGCCTGACGCTTTGATCTTTTTTTTTTTTCGGTAATCTTTGGATTTGGGTTAGCATAAATGGCTGAAAAATACTCACAGCAATTATAATTAAAATTTTGAATGCTACGCGAAACAGACATTTCGGACTAATGAATGTGTGCCGGCGGTCGCCGCTGCCGCATCATGCCAAAAATATCTCGACAAACTTACCAGAATTGCACTTTAATTGCCGGGCCAGAAAATGCACTCTAACTTGGCATTCGCCATTCGTCATTTTCTGGACCGGATTGTGCAGCCTCTCCCCGACGATAGCTTAATTGCATCAATAACATAAACATCCCCATTGACAGTGGGGCATCTTTTTTATGTCAGCCCCCTCGGATTTGCGCCCTGCGACTGGCGAAGGCATGGCATCCCACATCCACTAATGTGTTTTCCTTCCGCGGCTTGTGTATTTTCATTGGAAACACATTTCGCAGTCGGGCCTCAGTTTTTAGTTTGTGTTTGTTTTGTGTTTGGATTTTTTAATTATGTATGTAGGTAGGTACAGGTACAGGCGGTGGGTGAACACAATATGTTTTGGCCTGTAAATACACGGCCAGACATCGATTTCAAATTGATTTGAATTTATGCCCGCTGGCCCCGAGTGCGTGCAAGTTTGAGCCAATCAATAAAAATACACAAATCCACCTGACTCGCCCCAGCAATGCGTAAAGGTGTTGAGGAGGACCAAGGCTACCCAGCTACCAGCTCCCAGTCCCAGAGATCGGCGAGGCTGCGGCCACAAATCAAGCAAATGACTGTCGGGGCCCCGTCCAGAACAGAAGTTTATAAAAATAATCCAAAATGAACTCGTATTTCACACCCACTAAATAAAACCCTAAAAAAAGATTGAAAACCAAACAAAAACAACGGCCTGTGGCGGTCGCGGCGGCAGCGGTGTCGGCATTTCGGCAACCGCAGACGAAAATGGGTGGCAGTGGGGCATCGGATCGTTAGGAACTCTCCAATTTGACGCCACCGCCACGGCTACGCCATCAATTCTCGAATCTAGACGAGTGTCATCCCACTGGCCACGCGGGAAAATTGAAATACCACACACAACCGATCCGTGGGGACGGCGGGATGAGTCTCTACGAGATGAGATGAGATGAGATGATGTGACTGTTCCATAGGCCAGCTGCCAAGATTGTAGTCCAATAATTCATGTTCATGTTGGCCATTTATTAGAAAACATAGAAAGCACTGTGTATTAAAAATAAAATCCCATTCATGCTACTGTTTAGCAAAAATATTTGAATTTTCTTTTCGAAAACTGTCAAAGCAAACGCAAAGAATGAGTTGTGTTACATGCAGTTTCAGAATTTCCAACAGCTCGGTATATTGCAATATCAATATAATCAATTAGGTTAATGAATTCCAAAAGTCTCGCATAAGTTTACATTTATCGGGACATTTATTAAATTGGAATTTTTGGCGCTCACCTACGAAAATTTATTGATCCCAAATTCTTGTCCACAGAAATTTGTCAGATTTCCGAATTTTATATTCATAAATTTTATTGGAGGCATAATTCTAAAGAAGAACTAATGGGCTATAGATCATTTTTATGCATATGTATATTTTATAGAAATATTATCTATTTTATTTGCCAATAAAATATTCAAAAGACTATTACAACCAATAAAAATATGTTGTATACCTTTTTAATAAGATATTCAATTAGAATCAGAAATTAACTGAAATACAACCTACATTAAGGTCAGCCAATTTAGTTTCTCTAATTTCTATTTACATTTAGTTTCGTAAAACTCCCTGAGTCAGCAAATATCTCTGTCCGGCCTCTGCCGACACTCATAATGTATGCATGTAAAGAACACACTAAACCTAGTATTGTTTAGAGTTAAATAGCTATACATATATCAATGATATTTTGTAAACAAATATTACAAGAAACATAATGTTTTTCTCAGCCACTTTGTTATATTTTTTACTGCATATTCAAGATGTTTATTTACTTTATTTTATTTATTTAATTATTTATTAAGGCCTTACGCCCTGATAAAGTGGAATTCATAAGAAATCCATATTAGCTTCAAATGAAATCTTGGGAAATTTTTGATTACAATAATTTATGCAAGAGCTAAAGCAACATTGTATCCAGCCTAAGCTGAAGACCATATATTTCGCGATAATCCCAGACCATGAAAATAAACCTCCCACACAATACACACAGCACATCACACATCACCGCCACACATATTATTCCTCGGGGAGATTTATGCCGCCAAACACTTTGATAGAGTAGCCTTACTGCGAGTGCCTTGTTTATTTACCACTCTGCCGCTCGGGAAGATTTTGGATGAACTAATGGATATATCATGGGTACTATTTTTAGCGATAGGCAGCCGGAAATCCTTGGAGTCGTGATCTATGCGAGTATCGGCCCGATACCAGACCCGAGCATGTCCAGGCGAGCGCCAGTGGAAGGCCAATCGAGACGGGAACCGGCACTGAAACCGAAGCGGAAGCGACCAGCTGAAAGATGTCCTCGCGACGGAGCTCCTTTCGCCGGAAGGAGAAGCCGGCGTTCGAGCGCTTCAAGGACCATTGCCGTCACTTTACGGCGTTCATGTTCAGCAACGTGGGCATCATTCTGCTAGTGACATTCTACACAATCGGCGGGGCGTTCATCTTCCAGGGCATCGAGATCTTCGAGTACGAACGCCTAAAGCTGGAAAAGCCGCATCGGTTCATAGCGCGAAACTTTAGCGGCGAATGTCTCACCAGAATTTGGGAGCTCACGGCGGAGAACATAAGCTTTTTCGACCACCACGCCTACAGGAGGCGGTAAGTTATCCTTATAGGACTAACTACGGTACATAATTCACATGGAAAACATTTCAATGTCCAGGGTAAATGATGTACTGCTGGAGTACCAGCGGGCCATAGTGAAGAAGCAACTAAAGGGACCCGACGTGGAGCAGTGGAGCTTCTCTGGAGCCTTTCTCTATTCGCTGACGGTGATCACGACGATAGGTTACGGGAACATCACACCCCACTCGGAGTGGGGCAAGCTGGTGACCATTCTGTACGCGATAATCGGGATGCCGCTGTTTTTGCTCTACCTCTCCAACATCGGCGACGTGCTGGCCAAGTCCTTCAAGTGGATATACTCCAAGGTGTGTCTGTGTCGCATCTGTCCCGGTGTGGCAAAGCGACGTATCATCCGAGAGAGACGAAAAATGCGCCAGCTGGCCAGGGCAGTAAGTGGAAAAGTGAACCAAAATAGGTTTAGATATCACTCCCAATTCCTACATCAAATTGCAGCTGCAAATGCACGACATGGAGAATGCGAGGGGGAGCAGCAGCTACTCCAGCAGTAGCAGCAATACCACCACATCCAACAGCAGCAGCAGTGACTATACCAGGAGTTCCCGCCACAGTTCCAGCCTGGTGGACATTCCGTTCAGTGGCTCTGACTCGGATATAGAGCGCGAAATCCGAGGCAGCACGGATGAGATCACTGTCCCAGTCACTGTCTGCATATTTGTGATGGTTGGGTAAGGAGAAACCTTTCCAGGCCTGGACTTACAAATTCTAACAGCTGCTCCTCTGTTCTGTCTACTCCTCCAGATATATCCTGTGGGGCGCCTTACTCTTTGGACGCTGGGAGGACTGGAACTATCTAGATGGCAGCTACTTCTGCCTGATATCGCTAAGCAGCATCGGATTTGGAGATCTGGTGCCAGGCGATCGTGTGGTAAGGTGTTTTCTATTCTTTAAAATGTGATCTATTATGTTTAAGTAATGTTTTCCTTGATATATCAAATCCATACCACAGATAACCGCCGATAGGGATAAGGTGGAGGTCAGTTTTATTCTCTGCGCCGTGTATTTGCTGCTGGGCATGGCTGTGATTGCCATGTGCTTCAACCTTATGCAGGTAAGTTGATTGTACAGATGGCACATACAGAAATCTTAAATAATACATCTTAATATATATCTTTACAGGAGCAGGTCGTTCACAATATACGGGCCGTCAAGCGGGGATTCAAGGCATGCTTCCGATGTCGCAGCTCGTAGGAGCCTTCAAGACAGGCTCTGTCGTACAAAATCATATATTATTAGCACTGTTGATGTAGACTTAAGCTAGCCTTATAGTAGAAATGTATATATATGTAACTCTAGGCAGGATGTGTTCCTTTTTTGGTAAATATGTACACGATAATTATAGCCCGGAAGAGAGATCATAGAAACAGGCCCTACATCTGTTATATTTAATACGAAGACGAATCTGATTTAAAGGGCTATTGCTTACAATACATTTTGGATACAATTTATATGATTTTATTACGGTTGCTGGTAACTCCACACCTTGGCCGTACCCTTCAACTTGGGCTTCTGGTGGTTGACTTGTTCCAGCTTCCTCTGCCTGGCCAGCAGTGTCTTTACCTGGCGGTCCATTTTAAGCGGGGATGTAGCCGCCACCTCCGCGTAGTTGGGCAGAGTTGTGGCCCTCTTGTCCATGCAGGCCTGCTGGAATTGACCGTTGAGATCCTTCCCCATAAGCCCCAGACCGGGCTGAGTCAGCAAATCGAAAGCGGTGACCTTCAATGCCGTAAACTGCTTCCGTGTCTTGCCGGTTACCTGTTTGCGTGTGATCATCTCCTTGGAGATCGGCGTAATCTTCTTGAGATCGCGACCTTCCAGCGTTTTTTTGCTGTCCACAATCAGTTTGCGGCTACGCACCACCACTTTCACGTTGGGACTGAGCGCCTTAGTGGAGGAAGCAGATGAGGGCTTTCTCTTCCTTTGCAGAGGCGACCAGGTCGGCTTAACTTTGCTCGTCGCTCCAGCCTTCTTACGGGAGTAGGTCCGTACGGACGAAGTCCTGGCGAGCACAGGCTCTTTTGTTTGCACAGTGGCTAGATTAAAGCTGCCAGCAGCTGGGGAAGGAAACCTGGTGGCCAAGTTTGGACTGGGTTCGCTAGATGACACGTAAACCATGTCCAAGTCCGCACCTTCATTTAGAGACGACATTCGAAGCGGACGGCAGCGCGCTAGCTCCGGCGTTAAATGCGAGGGAATGTTCTCCTTGCCGACACGGGAAAGCACGGAGGACGTACTAGACGGGGTGCTCTTGGCCAGCGGCGTCGACATATTAACCCCTTGGGTGAGGCGCACGGGCGTGCTTCTCGTTCCCCTTGCCACGGGGGCGCCATAGTCATCGTTTTGTGGTAGCATACTGCTCTCGGGGCAGCACCTCCTGTTGGGGATGATGTTCTGGAAGGTGATGCGTCCCTTGACGATTTGCGGCATGAACAGCTCGGTCTCGTAGCCCGGACATTCCACCATGACTACTAACTTGCCGGACAGCAGCTTGATATCGAAGCGCAGCTCCGTTTGCGGTATAGAAACCATTGCGTTAATAAAAAGTTGTAAGTTTGGTACCACAAAAGTAGTCACAGGTCTTGTCTCCGAATTTGTGGCTGTGTAGGTGAAAGAAATTAACAACTTCAAAGAATATTTAGATCTAATTTTGACATACAGAAAGAATAGAAGTAAAAATCACTGTTTAAACTAGTTGAAAAACACGAAAACTAAAACTATCAGCGATGGTAGCCGTATTTAAAAACACAGGGTTGTATTGCTGATCCTGGTAGTCTTGTTAGTGGTGGGAGTTTATTAACAGAAGCGATAACTAAATAAAATATTTAATACAGCAGATATATTTTAGCAATAAAATGTATGCATTTTATTGTTTATTTTATTTGTTTATAAAAATAGGTCAGTAAGCCAGTTAATAGTTGTTAAATTCTAAGCACCATTCCCTTTGACAATATCGATAGGTAACAGTGGCTCATCGATATATACACGAGAACGGCACATCGCCAAGATTGTAATATTGCGAACAATTTTTACGACTCAAAACTGCAGCTGCAGCTGATGGCAATTTAAATCGGTGTAAACCAGCTTTTTAATGTGTAATCAGGCCCGAAGTGCTTCCGAAGAGTAACCATTTTTGGCCACCAAGGTAGGGATTCAGTGCTTTAATCGCAGAGTGAAAGCAAAGCGAAGCCAAAGAAAGTGGATGACAACACCAGCACTCACACCAACAACACACTCTGGCATTTAAATAGTGGAAAATAATTAAATAAGCACAAACAATGGTTAAATGTAGCCACCGAGTGCAGTGTGTTTCTCTTTTGTATTGGAATCACTCACTTGCCACGCTACCAAGGCGAAAAGTATTTTCGATGATTCATGGCGAAAAAAATACGCATCTGCTATGAGGAGAAGGCGAGAAGGAGGTGGTGGTGGCCCCGCACACACCCCCCCTTAAACGATATACATACATATGTACATACCTTGCTTAGCTCATGCCCCTAAAACATGTTTTGATTAGTCGTCCATTATCTCATTTCTAAATCCGACTTTGTAGATTTCATCTTTGTTTGTTGCTTTGGCTATTCGCTTTGCTTTTTTCTGGTTTCCCCCACCGAGATACGCGGTATCTGCGGTGTACAAAATAGGATTTATGGGTCCCACTTACGGGTGCATAAAGAAGAACAATATGTATCTATGATACTAAGAAGAACAATCTGTGACCGCAGACATAGTTATCACGTACAGCAGCATCTGGACTTTGTCTAGCTTGACCCAGTGACCCACTAAAGTTAAATTCGTCTCGGGAGCAGGGCATGAATGGAAACTTAAGACCAGCAAACCAATGCCGATCAGCTGGGCTCTTGTTATCAGGCCTAGGGCTTCCCACGCCAATATACATTATCAGCTCTTCGAGCGTTGAACAAATAATAGTAATTGAGTAATTGCCACCAGGCACTACAATCTCTGCTTTGTTTGTTTTTGCAGTGAGTAACCTGCTGCAGCTACTCCCGATGTCGGACCCCTCGAACAACTCCTACTGCCAGGCAGTGGGGAACCGGACTTCGTTTTTTACCAGCGCCTACAATGGCATACCGGAGACCCTCATACTGAACACCATCTTTTGGGTGCTGCTCATCATGCTGTTCACGACGCTGCGTCACCGGGCCGGCGACTTTGGGCGCTTGGCGTTGGTCAACAGCAATGGGAGCAAAAAGCGCTGGACGGAGATTTTCTATTCGCGGGCTGCCAGTGTGGTGGAACCGCAACCAAGCACCTCGGCGAGACCAAGCGCTGCTTCCCAGCCATCAGGCGACTCCACGCCCCTGTCACCAGTGCAGCCGGAGGAGGGTCTCTTCGGCTGGATCCGTGTCACGCTGAAGCTGCGCAAGGAGACGATACTGCTGCACACCGGACCAGATGCCGTGCACTACCTGTCATTCCAGCAGCACCTGATGGCCGTTATGGCTTTGGTGACTGTCGTCTCGCTGGCCATCATTCTCCCCGTTAACTTCCTGAACGGACCCACGGACACGTCGTACGATGTGAATGCCTTTGGCCGGACCACAATGGCCAATCTTTCGCCCGATTCGCCGTGGCTGTGGGTGCACACGATCGTCACCATTCTTTACATTCCGCTTGTGGTGCTCATCATGAGACGAGCGTCGGGCAGGAATGCCTTCAAGAAGGCCGCCACCAGGACCATTATGATATCGAACATCTCGTCCAGTGATCGTAACAAGACCGTGGTGCGAAACTACATGCAGGAACTGTTCCCGGACGTCACCATTGAGAACGTGACCATAGCGTATAACATTTCCCGGCTATATGTAAGGAATGGGGAGTTCGAGAGAGTGCACGAGGCGCGTTTGTACTGTGAGCATCATCGGGACAAGGACACACTCATGGTAGGTTCAATACCCCACTTCCAAAGGCATTCATTCCCTTATTTTCGTATATATTTTCCGCACAGGCCAAGCCCGACATGTGTTCCTGCAAAAAGGAGAACGCCTTCGAATATTACCAGAGGGAGGAGCGGAAATTGTCAGGGGACGTGGCCCGGCTGCGCGCCTCCACCATGAACGAGCCCCTGGACATTGCCTTTCTCACCGTGTCGACGGTGCAGGAGGCTCAGAACATTGTCACCCACTTCACGCCGGGCACCTACCGCCAGTGGCACATGATGTTTGCCCCCTCGCCGGATGACCTCTTCTGGGAGAACCTAAACGTGAACAAGAGCCACTGGTATTTGAAGTTTATCTGCGTGAACGTGGTGCTCTTCCTGGTGCTCTTCTTTCTGACCACGCCGGCCATGGTGGTGAACCTGTTGAACAGTCGGCCCTGGCTAAAGGATACGGAGGGTAAGATTTCGCCATTGGTTTCCGAGTTCTTGCCCACGTTGATGCTGTGGACGCTGTCCGCCCTGATGCCCGTAATTGTGGCCATTTCGGACAAGTGGATGGGTCACTACACGCGCTCCAAGCAGAACTACTCGATCATGACCAAGTGCTTTGGCTACTTGCTGCTGATGATTCTGATTTTGCCCTCCCTCGGACTGACCTCCGCCCAGGCGCTGCTGGAGTGGGGATTCACCAACGAGACCGGACGTTGGCAGTGCATTTTCCTGCCGGATCGGGGTTCCTTCTATGTGAACTACATCATTACGGCTGCCTTTATCGGTACGGCACTGGAGTTGCTGCGTTTCCCGGAACTGATTGTCTATATTTGGTCGCTGCTGAAGGCCAACTCGAAGGCAGAGACGCCCTACATCCGCAAGTCGATCCTGATTGAGTTCCCCTTCGGCACGCACTACGCCTGGACCACCCTGGTCTTCACCATAGCCATCGTCTACAGCATCTTCTGCCCCATCATTATGCCCTTTGCCATGGTGTACATCTGCCTGAAACACTTTGTGGACCGTCACAATCTGTACTTCGCCTACGGACCCTCGAACATGATCTCGCGGAAAGGTGGCAAGATCCACTCAACGGCTGTGACGATGACCAAGTTCTCGGTAGTTATCCTGGTCCTGGTCATGGCCATGCTCTGCTACTTCCGCGGCGACGATGGCATGGCCCGATTCCTGCTGCTAATCATCACCCTGGCCATCACCCTCACCCTATTTACGTTCATGTCACCCATCAAACGGTGCGCGGCCACGCGACGCCCCAGCATTGTGGAGATTGCCGGGCCGGCGCCCATCTACGTGCCGGACGTGCTGCGTGATAATGGGATAAGGAGTAGCAGCAACAGTGTGAGGCCAGCGGCGGCCGGAGGATTCGGGGGCTACGGCTCGGACAGTGTGTCGGAGTACGACAGCTCGCAGTACAGCGTGAACAGCGTGGAGGCGTAAATGGTATTATCCACTGATCCAACTTGGGATCGGGAGTCACATTTATATTTTTGTAAAATATCTAAAGGAGAGCCACTGAGAACTTTGCAAGTTGACGGCTTTAACGGCAAACGAGCGAGGAAGGAGGAAGTGAGAGAGAGAGAAATTGTGATACCAAAACCAGCCTCAATGTCGTTTTTTTACACATTTATGACCCTGAAATATTTATTTCTGATCTGTATATATTTATCTAAGGGACTGTCCACATATTATGTAGTCACATTTTTAATTATGTTTTTACGTCCCTATATAATCCTCTCCTCTATGATTACGAATTCATTTTTTTTTTTCATAATTAAAAAAAAAGTGATTTTAAATATATTTTTATATAAAATAATAATGCAACACATTAATTTAGCTGAACCCCTCCCTCCCCCTAGGTGATTTCGTAATATATGGACAGTCCCGAAACTAATATCCTAATTTTACCATTAACAACTTGCTGAAAGTGATCCTTCGAGGCAGATAATGTAATAATTAAGCCACAGAGTGCATTATGTATATTTTTCACGTAATCTTTTTATTTATGGTAAATAAAAAACTATTTAGTTTATGCGCTCATCTGTTTTACATACAGAGTTACGAGTACGAGTTTATAATTATTTTTAAATATATTTCCATTAGAAAATTAGCCTGCAAATGTCCTCCTTCTCCTCCCTTCTATTGTTAATAGAAGGGGTATTATCAATTATTAAACAGTAAACAGAATACAATTAGTCCAATAAACGAGTTTATTATTGAACGCCTGATTTTTCATTTTTTTTTTATCGAGGACGTATTTTGCGATGACAATGATCTCTTCCACGGGAGGGAGCCGCCTGGCTTGAAATTAAAACGCTTAACTTACAAAAAGAGAACTGTAGCAACTATACTATACTAAAATAGCGGGGGCGTGGTGCCAAATGATCTACATAATTATTGAAGAAACGCAACTAGCGAATGGACCAGAAACTTTTCGAACACTCCATCCTACCTTCAGTATGTATTTGTGGTGAATAATAGTTACAATCGAATCGAATGGGGGATGTGTCGCCGTGTATCTTCCAGGACAACCCTTCTATGCCACATAATTGTATTGGTTCTGGTTGTCCTTGTCCCTTTCCATGTAGTCGCGATCGATGAGCGACTCGATGCGTTTCTTTAAGTCAGCGGGCTGGATGGGAGGATACAAAAAAAATCCCATATTATAACGATGTGATATATGCTCGATAAATTGATTAGTTTGATATATCGGAACGATATAATTGGAAAAAGAAAGAAATAAATTAAATACAAATTAAATTAAATATTTATAATTTCGATATAATCGGAAAAAATATAATTGGAATTAATTCATTTTGTTGTTAATTTTTCGTTATTATCGATATTTTAATATTTTAAATTCAGTCTACGATATTTTCGATATGAGCGCGTTATATGTCGATATATGTGTGTTTTTCTTTCGACATACATTGCTAAATATAAATATTAACAAATAAATCAAATCATTTTCGTTACTCACCTTGACAGGGAAGGTGAGCTGATTGAACAACTCGGTGATGAGTAGATTGTGGCTCAGTGTTTTTCTCATTTTCATGATTCGCACAATAGCGGCATCAATTTGATACTGTCGATCCTGGAAAACACGTTCCTCTGTGGCCTTCTGTTCCTCATTCTGGTAAATATAAAAATTGATATATTAGAACCAGAGCTAACTATTATAATATACAAGCAAGCACTTACAGTCTCCTTCATCTGGATCTGATTGATCTTGATGCGGAACAGCTTGTTGGTGAACTCATTGTTGAAATCAAACTGATCACCATTCTCAATATCGCGACCCTTTGGCGTTTTCGTAATGACGCGGGCCCGACCACAAGCCAACGATTGCAGGGTGCGGCGTAGCTCACCATCCTCGATGCTGGTGGCGGCCAGGATCTCCTCGTAGCAAAGAACTGGCTTATCGTTGAACAACAGCAGGACTAGCGCTTGAAACAGCGAGACCATTAGCTCCTTGGGACCCTAGATAAAGGTCAAAGGATAAACATAATGAAATCTTAATCAAATTGAAATGTAGAGACCACTTACCGAATCAAAATGTGCCCGGAGCATGCAGTTGCCCAGCGTTGGTTGCCACTGCAGCTTTCGGCCACTGTGCTTCTCCAAATAAAACTTGTTGAATATTTGCTGCGGATTGATGAACTGCGGCGGCATTGTCACTTCAGTTGGCGCATACGTGGGCCAATAGCCCATTGTCAATATGCTAACGCATAGGTCGAGGTTATGGATATCCTTATTGTTGCTTAACGCATGACCGTGAAACGCAGTATTGATGTCCCGGCTCAGTTCCATGTCCTTGAACATGCCCTCCAGCTTGGAGGTGAACCCGCCGCCGCACTCTTGCTTCAGCTTGGACAGCATACTCTTCTCCGAGTCCACCGAAGCCGATTTGCCCACCAGCAACCGTTTGGCCAGGTCCTGCAGGGGAATTGGCGATTTATGATCAAAAGAAAAGGAAAGTTAAGGGTGGGATAATTTACCTTTTTATAAAACGCTTCGAAGACATCCTTGCCGTGTATGAAACGGAAAAGAACCATAATCTTGTCTAAGGTCTTCTCCAGCTCCTCGTCGGTGGTTCCCTTGTTGCCCGAACGCAGCTTCATGTCCACATATTTTGCTGAGGAAGGAAGCCGATTAAATAGGATGGGTTGGCTAGCAAAACATTGTTAAGGGACACCTACCAATAAGCTCGGCCGGCTTGTTGGCACGCTGATTGATAAAGAACTCAAAGGCCTCGCGCAAAGAGTTGGTGAATTTCTCGTTGTGCTCGAAGCAGTTGCGAACAATGACATCCATTTTGTCCTTGAAATCCAGCAGGTCCTGAACCATGCTCTTGTCCTTCTCCGGATCGATGACAATGGTTCGTCCTTTTTTCTACAACATGAATACAAAATTATTGATTATGCCTTGATTTATAATCGCCTAGGGCAACTCTTACCTTTATGAATCCATTAAAGTTGCCGCAGAGCTCTGAGGTTCCATTTTTGACCCGGCTTAGCAAGCCGTACAACAGGGTTAGGTCACTCAGTCGGTTGTCCTCCAGCAGCGAGTCTAAGCCCTTTTGCAATATGGCTGTGAGGTGTTCAGCCAACAGCTCCTTCTCCACATTGTATATCAGAGGATGCCTGGGGGAATAATCATTACAATAAGAGCCTGATGTATATTCCCTAACTTTGGCCTTACTTAGTGCTGGAGTCCAAATAATGAAGCAAACGTTCGTTTTCCTCCGCCAGACGTTTGTTCACGTGCTGTAAGTACTCGGGCACCTCCAGTTCCTGCATCTTTCGTTGACTTTCAGCCTTGTACAGTTGATTGGTGGCATCGAGGAACTTCTCCTCAAACGAACTGGTGTATATCTGCAGATCGCACAGCATGCGCACCAGACTCTTTAGCAGCCCGCGGTCCACCGTTGAGCCCTGCCGCTCCTTCTCGATCAGTGTAAGCAGACCGTCGACGGTCCGCTTCTGGACGACGCTGTTCTGAGCAAAGTGTATGCGAAAGAGGTCCAGCCCCATGTCCCAGATCGAGTGAATCGACGAGTTCTGCAGCACATAAGTGCGATCCATGTACAGAAATATGCTGCGTATCATAATCATTTGCTGGCAGAACGACAGCCACCAGTGGTTGATTTTCTCCAACAGGACCTGCAGGGATATTTGATAAAGGGTATTCCTTAGTACTGCTCGCTGGCAACTTACCAGCTTGTCCATGCTGCCGCCGGTCAGCTCCTTGAGTTTTATATTGCGCTTCACATGTTGCTCGGTCAGTTCCTTGAGTTTTGCATATAGCTGGGCGTCCATCTTATGGCTGCACATGTTGACCACCGCCTGATAGAGCTCCTCCAGCGAATATTTGATGGGTTTCGACAGCTGAATGGCAATAACAGCCTCCTCGAGCTTCTCGTACGTGTCCTCGGAGTAGTTATCTGGCAGTGTGGGCTTAGCTGGGTATGGAATGAAAATCAGTCAAGTAACCACATTTGGAGCACCAGCGAAAACTTACCCTTAAAGTTCTTAATCACTATTTTCTTCACATCGCCCGGCTTGCTGTTGTGAATGGCTCCCATGCGATTGAGGAGGTTTGAGGTAGTTGAGGCCGCGCGTATCTCGCCATGGTGGCCTCCGCCCAGCTTCGAGAAGTTTGGCAGGCGCTCGCCATTAGTGGAGGCGGAGTTCATGTTTTGGGCGGCGAAGGCACTACGGCCCAGGCTTGAAGCGGCGGCGACAGCTGCTGCGGCGGCGGCGGCCGCGATCTCGGCCTTCTTCAGACAAGCGGCGATATTCTCGGTGTTCTCGTTCGGCTCAGTTGTGTCCATAGGCTTGTACTTTTTGGCCGCGCTCATAGCTCGAGTCCCAGCTGGCCGCAGTGTTGGTTGCCGGTCTTCTCGCCTTTCCGCCTCTACTCCTGCAGCAGCAGCTCCGCTCCTCTTCCTGTTCCCCGTCGCACCGGTCTGGCTTTATCCTGCACGAAGGAATGGCGGACTGTTTGCAGGCACTATCGGAGGATGAAGTGGCTAAGATTCAGTGGAGTTACTCACGTTCTATTATGATTCGCAGCGGCCAGAAGTGATGTTTTTCACGATGTTTGTACTTGGCCGTCAACAAATTGGCAACTCTTGACCTCAAGGCGAATACACTTTTCGCGATATTTCCGGCAGCCGAGTTGCTTTTGGGACTGTCACGTCCCGTGTGGTAGCAAAGGTTTCTATCCAAATGGAGACAGGTTAACAATTATAAAGCCGTTGCTAGCATTATTTGGGTTTTTGGTTGCATGCGGAAAATATTGCTTTGTAGTAGGGATGTGGATATCGGACGAACTTGTATATCGATAGTTGGCCTGGGGGCAATCGATAGGCTTGGTCGGGCAACGAGCTGTCAAGCGCATTTACTGTTAACAGTTAACATAGGTTATCGCTGCTAAAGCGGATGTCATATGTTATTTTAAGTGGACGCCTGTTATTATTTACGTGAGGTAATGTGAAATGAACTTATTTATGTTTTAAAATCAAAGAAAATAATGAAAAGAACAAACGATTTCTTTTTCACAGCTTTCTTCGAGCAACCGCCGGCAAGATGGTAAAGAAGGTAAAAAAAGTCGACAAGAAGAAGCCCGTGAAAATTGCGGGAAAAAGAGTGAAAGGTGCCAACTTTCCGGCTAAAAGAATTCCCAGCAATGTCCTGAAGCGTACTCTCGAGATCGCAACCAATCCCATGGACGGATTTTGGCTAAACAAGAACACGTCCTGCGTTAACCCTATCAACTCTGAGCTGTACTCTAGCAAAAGACCTTCCCCAACCGTTGAGAAGTTGCGCTTGGCCAGGAGTTGCCTACTGCAGCGGGATTACAAGAACTTGGCCAAGCTGCTGGCCTCCGACTTTGTCGGGGACACTGTCCTGAAGAGGGATTCGTACACGGTCTTCGCGGAATACGCGGAAATATTGAAAAAGTTCACCAAACTAAAGGACAGCAAGCAGTTTAGCAACGGGGTCAGCCAAAACTCACCTAAATCGGTTCAGAGCTCGAATATTAACTCGTAGTCTTCTAAGTTTATTTTCCAAAATGTACGTAATGCCACCCAGACTATATATACAATACAATTAAAAGAACCTCTCTTCTTTTTGGTAAAAACACAACCTTATATATGTGTATATTTATTAAGCGTTATGTTCTTCCTTTTATTACTTGACTTAAATATAATATCAATATGTTTTAAGGTTTTGCTAAATAAATACTGAAACGTGTGTACAAAATGTGTGTGCTTGTTTGGTGTTGTGTGTGAAAAGAAAAAGAGGTGTGGTGTGTGTGTGTGTGGTGTCTTACGAAAATTATTATGTACAGTGTAGGTTTTGCTTTTTTAAAAATGATCATATGTATGTTTGTGTGGTCAAAACAATTCTACAATCTAGATAGATGATACCTTGGTTTGTTCTTTGACAGCGCTATAATTTCCAATATATTAATATCCTTTTATATATATATGGGGTATTTGTTAATCGGTAACAATTTATAGGTACAAAGGGGGCTTCTATGGTGCCTTTTTGCCTAATTACGCTCAAATCTCTTGATATATATATATATAAGCATTGGGTTAGTTTAGGTTTCGGGTAACTTGCTATTCTCTCTTTCAACGTTGTTTTATAAACTTTCTCGTCAATAATTCTCCTCCCAGCAACAACAGATTTAGAATACTTGTGTACGAGTGTAAGTCAAGATCCCGACCAGGTCGGGCCCCTTCCAGCGGATAGTATCGTTAGTATCGGGTATATATGGCAGCATATATGTAGTTTAAGCATACAATACACATCATTTCATCTCCGGACTTGAGTAACTTTCGGGCTAAGATTAAGTTCGATTTTACAGCATTTGCAGGACATGTTCAGTATTAAAGCAATTCATTGAGGCGCCTAACACATAAAGATCAGGGAATTTTAATATGAATGAGTAAGTTCCTAGGTTCCTAGGCTTAAAAGGTCGCTGCTCCTTTCTAGAGACATGTTTACATGTTTGATAGAGAGGTGGAAACAACATCGAAGTTTGTGGATTCGATGTTTCTCCCACTTCTAATGTCTAGTCTTGGGGCAAAGCAATTATAAATAGTCGCACGCTTTGTGATAAAATGTAATAAATAAAAAAACTTGTCTTACATATGTATCATTAGAGTTTAAAATGACGCATACACCCCACACACATCTCTATATATATATATATCTATATGTCTATATACAATCACGCGCTGCCAGTCCAGGGCGCCGATTAGTCGGGCAGCATGTGGACGAAGCTGACAGGAAACATGCCCCTTCTCGACGGCTGTCCCTCGATGGTGCCCTCCATCCAGTTGTCGTCGTCCGTGCGCTCATTCAGCACTATCAGGATCTCGCCCTCCTTGAACTCCAGCTCGTCATCGTTGTCCGCCACACAGTCGTACAGGGCTCGGCACCGTCGCTGGCCATTCTGCGAGATACATATTATATCTATGTGAACTTGGAACTTATTTCACAAAGTTCAACTTACATAATGGAATTTTCCACCTGGTCCTGACCCTCCACCGCCCGTTTTTGATGGATTGTCCGGCGATGAATTAAGTCGATCGTTGTCGCTCGACGACACATTCGACTCGGCGGAATGATCCAGGCCGCCGCCAGAGCTGTCCATGTCCGTGTGCCAGGACTCGTAGTCGGTGAAGTTGGCCGACTGATTAATCAACTGCAAGGATGTGGTAAGGCATAAGCATTGGTAAAACTGAACAATGCCGAGACGTCGGGCGCAACAAAACTCAAAGAAAACACAGAGAAATACATAAGATAGTTGGTGAGTATGGGCACGGGCGCATAGGTTAGGGCAAAGACAATATAAGCATTAAGATAAGTAACGCCATACGATTTTTGCTTGCCAATTTTTTGTGCTGGTTCCAGGCTCCTTCCTCTTGAAACTTTTGTTCAAAAGCGAGAGATAGAGAGAGCATTCTAAATCCTTTACTGACACAAGCAAGCGCATTATACTATTTCAAATTGCTATTCAAAGGTATGATCGTTACTCATCTTTATATTAAAAAGTCTTTGGTTAGGGTTAGAGCTTTGAAGAGATGCACAAAACGAGACACTTAGTAGAGGAACGACAACAACAACGGCGACAACAAGTTTGAATAGTTCGCTGGTCAAAGAATGAAAGTGCAAATGAGCGGAGGTGGTGCTTGCCATTTACCGTCTCCTCGCTGGACTGGCATCTCAGTGCGTTGTGTTGCTTTCGCTGCATTTTGTTTGTTTGTGCAATCCGAGTGCGGATGGATCAGAGATCAAATACAGAGAGAGAGGTACACGGGTTCTTGAGCTACAGGTCCTTGGAAAATCACCCACTTTCTATGTCTTTTGACAGCACTTACCTTGCGAGGAGGCGCCACCGGACCCTCGTCCATGGAGCTAATGCTCTCGTTCGATTGGCCGTTGGAAATTTCACGTTCTGCGGAGGAGGAGGAAAGGTGAGGCTTACATCTTGCTGAGAATAAGAGAATCCTTACCTGATGGCGGTCCTGGCGGTGGAATCTTTGGTCGCGTCAAAGCTGACTTGTCCACATGCTTCAGCGTGGGCAACTCCCCGGTGGGCGGCAGGACCAGCTTGGCGCCAGCCAAATGGATATTTCTGTTGAGCGACTCGCCGCTGGGCGAACGCTTATGGCCGAAGGTGGTCATGGCGGGCATGAGGCTGTTGCTGCTCCCATTGCCTGATCCACTGGGGTCCTGTGACACACCTCCATATGATCCGTACCCGCCGCCGCCGACCCTCGGACTGCCCTCCACACTGCGCAGATGTGGCAGGGTACCGTAGGCCACGTCCAGCGACTGGTTCTTGTGATTGATGGCGCGAATGTCGTTGGCATCGAAGTTCTGCGAGTGGCGCGGCGGATGGGGCAACGTGCCATAGAAGGAGCTGGATGAGGCGCTGCCCAGTGTGCCGGGCGGAGGTGCAGGCGCCGTACGCTTCTTCAGCGAGTTCATATTCGCTGTCGACGTGGATTTCCGTGCGCCTCCCGGCACATGTCCGCTGCTGCTCATCTCGCTCTGCATATTCAGGCTGTTTCTCGCCGCCCGGACGCTCTGGCTGGAGACCGAACTGGGACTGGAGCCGCCGCCATTTCCGGCACCAACGCCTCCCACATTGCTGGCACTGCCCAGATACTGGCCGACGCTGATGTGCTGCTTAGGCGAAGTTCCGGCCGATTGGGTGTAGCTGGGCAGTCCCGATGGCAGCGTAAACTGGCGGCTGGGACAATTGGCAATTGGACTAGAACTGGACTGTATGGAGTCGCAAGTGGAGGAACGTGAGCGCAGAACGGGCGAGTCCCCGCCAGCGAAACTGGGGGGACGCGATCGTGATTTCTGCAAGTAAACGAAAAGGAATCAGTACGGAACCTAAATGAATTAATAGCGTAATCTAGAGGTAGAAAAGCATCGATGTTTAATGCCTTACCGGCCAATGTTTTCATATACAAAAAGAACATCGAAAAACATTTTCATTTCTATTGTAACTTACGCGCTCATCGATAACGGTTTCGTCGTCGCTAAAGTCCGTGGAACCGTCCTCGTTGGGCAGATTCCAATCGGTGTTGATGTGGTCGAAGGCGCTCTTCTCCCGCTTTATGGCACACTCAATCTGTGCACAGGAAATTGAAGGTATTATTCGGAATTCGGGGATAATGTGGACAGCACTTACTAGCTCCTTGCAACCATTGTGTCCCATCTCTTTGGCAATATCCAGCGCTGTCTTGTTCTGCGAGTTTTTCAGCTCGTAGTCGGCCCCCGAGCGCAGCAGCAGCTTCATGCACTCCCGGCGATCGTGAAGGGCGCACAAGTGCAGCGCCGTATTCTTACCGGTCACGTCCAGCAGACCGGCTGGATTGGTGGCCTTGTTGAGGCCCTTTAGCGGCATATTTTGGATGAGGAAGTCAACGATGTGCAGTGTGGAGCCCATTTCGCGGAGCACGGCCAGATGGAGGGCCGTCTCGCCGGCATCCGAACTGGGCAGGCAGCATGTGAGATCTGCACCCTCGGCCCACACCTGCAGCAGTTGGCCCATGTCCGCATTGACCACCGCCTGCTCCAGGTCGCAGCGCAGATCGTTGTCATCCGAGCAGGTGCGCATCACATAGCGCTTGGCCACATACTTGGCGCGGATGAAGTCATAGCGTTCCTCCCTGAAAATATACACAGGAAAAGCCATCAGTTTGAAGTTGGAAGAAGTGTAAAGTTGAACTCACATGCTGCTCTCATGCTGTAGCTTGCCTCTGCCCAGCTTTGCCTCCATGATGTCGTTTAGCGTGCTGTTGCCCATGGCCCGAGCTATGAGCAGGTTGGCCGTGGTCAGGTTGTCTAGCGTGAGGCTTTGGATGCGCGAGTGATGCACACCCAGGTCGCGATGCACGCCCGAGCACTGGATGCACACCAGAATTCCAAAGTTCAGGCTAATCCAGGTCACATCGTTGCGGGAGCCACAATCACAGCAGCGATCGTTGCCGGGCAGCAGCTGAACGTAGCGAATGACCGTCTTCTGCAGCTCCACCAGGCTGGGACTCATCTGGGGATTGGCATGTTGGAAGGCCTTGGTGAGGGCCTTCTCCTTACAGTTGACCAGCACGGCCATCCAGGCCTTCTGGTCGCCATCATCTTCGGCTTGGAAGTGATACGGACGATTGTCTGGAAGGGTAGGAAGATCATCAGTCTCATCCTAGAGGGAGATCTGAAGGAGTTCACTTACAGCTGATGAGGTCAAAACCGCGTTTGTCATCCGGCACTGGCTTGATCTGGCAGGTTAGCAGATTGACTCGCGTTGGTGGCTTAGTCTCGTCCGCATGGAAGATATCCAGGAAGCCGTCGCCGGTCACCCGGCAGCGTCGCTTTTGCCACACGCGACGCACCTTGCCCTCGCTCTTCTTAAGCAGATGCCCCACCCTGGTGACGCCGTGATGCTTGTCGCCCTGCAACTGATGAAGGGAGTAGCCCGCTCCCCCGCTTCGGTTTTCCGAGGGCGGTACGTTATCCACACGCTCGAAATCCGGTGTACTGCGCAGCACGGATCGTAGATCCAGCAGACTGCGTCGATCCTCGTCCTGCTTCTGCTTGATCTCGTGGAGCTTCTCGCTCAGATCACCGATATATGTACCGAAGTGATCGATTGTCTGGAGGCCGTCCTTGAAGTAGCTGTGGAAGAATAATTGCCTCATTACTATCCAGTTTGAGATTCCTTGTGGGCAAAGTCAACACTCACTTGCTTAGCGCGTGATAATACTCGATAAAGTGTTGCAGGAGCTCGATTCCCGTCTTGGTCTTGATGTCCTTGTACTTGAGCAGATACTCGCAGGTCTGCAGCTGATAGAGACGGCGCTCCTTCTCCATCTCGTCGGCTACCACGGCGGCATCGATCTCTGTACGCACCATGCCCGCCTCCTTGGCCTGGGCCTTCTTCTCCTTCTCGATCTTGATGAATTTCGCCTCGTAGTCCTTGGCCGCCTTGTCGAATGGCCGCTTCATGTCGCCCTTGACGCCACGCAGCTCGCTCTTCAGCATGGAGTCTACCGGAAACATCACAATGTTGTTGATGTTCTGCATCTGTAAACAAAGGGAAACAAAAATGTGTCAGAAGAGATAGTCCGGGGTTAGCTTGGAGTGAGTTATCTACCAGAGTCTTCATCAGCGCACTCAGCTCCTTGGTGACAACACTGAACTTGAGTATGGCGGCTCCTATATCCGGATCATCCTGGTCAATGACCTTGCCGCCCAGCCGCTCCAGCGATCGCACCATAAACATCTCATTGTCCACATGAGCTACAAGATAAGAGCATATTATCTTACGGAAGCCTATATATATATATCCAGACTCTGCACTCACTGATGCCCGAGTTGTGTATGGCCTTGACCGCCTTCTTAAGCTTGGTGAGACCCTCCCGATCGAACTCCAAGCGCTGCAAGAAAATAGTTATCTATTAATTTCTATTTTATTCCGATAATTCTTCCCCTGTAAAAATGAACCTTCTGACTGGTCAAGGAGCAGCCACAATACATTCCCCAGCTGGGCCAAAAAAGGAAAGACAAACTAATAAAGGAAACGCCTCGGATGGAAGTCGAATGAACAATATTCACAGATTGAGTGAGCTTCAATAACCGGCGGCATTAGTTATTCAGTGCGCCTCTGGGAGGGAACCTCCCCCCACGTTTTATGGCACTAAATGTTAATTGAAAATGTGCGACAAGGTCACTTCTATTATTAAACTTAATAACCGAACACTGGCCACTGGCCCATTCGAAATGCAGTCGCATGCACCAATTAAGACTCGAAAAAAATCGGATTTCAAGTACTTTCCCCCTCTTGAAATACGCCCCTTTTCGAACCGCCTGTGTATATACTCGTACAAAGAGTTGTAATGTTTAGTTGAAACGGAAGCACATAAAACATTATTGTTTCAATCCGTGGCAAGGAAAGAGTTTTTGTTAGAGTTTATTCCCCTCCATTATTGACCCATTGACTTGAACCAAT
Organism: Drosophila parvula; assembly: GCA_018904695.1. Lineage (NCBI taxonomy): Eukaryota > Metazoa > Arthropoda > Insecta > Diptera > Drosophilidae > Drosophila > Drosophila parvula. The sequence continues at coordinate 79,516 of JAEIIG010033285.1, read as the reverse complement.
TGCCTTCAATTCGAATTGTTTGTTGTTTTGGAAAATTGAATTAGCCGCCAAGGGATACGAGAATTGGCCTGTGGAAATCACATAGAAATTGGGCTGTGCATGAAATATGAACTGAACACAAGCAACTGGCCAATAAATACTTAAGATTAGATTAACTTTTATGAGCAAAGTCAGCACAACTGTTTGCGATTGCAATTCGATCCCCAGCGATAGTGCCAAACATCTGGGGACAAACGAACCCCATTTCGAGCCCCAGAAGATTAGTCATGGGCAGGCTTGGAGCTGGAAGTTACTCGTTTACTGGGAATGCAAACAACACACGCCTAGAACCAAAAACAAAGTCAGAGTCAGCAGAGAGAAGTCAAGTTTGAGTCTCTCGACCAGTTTTTGTTTGCTGTTTTGATAACAAAAGATGCGATGCTAGCTAATGCTAATTTTGAATAAGTCAAAGCCCCAGAAGAAGGCTGAAATCGCAGCAGTTTGTTAGACAGACGGCTAAATGAATGAAAAATACAGAGAAACGTGGAGCTGAACTGAATTAAATTTTGGTTTTAGACCGTTTTACAGTTGCTCCCAATATAATAAACACGCAATGGGAGAGACAGGCAAAAAAAAACTGAAATAAAACTCATTTAACTGGGCGGAATGGAGGTCACCGGCAGTCCCGCCTGGCCTACACCAAAAATCCATCAGCGAAATTAAATATTAAATGCTGTGGTGTGTCCAAGAGGGCGGCCCTCTGTTTCGGGGTAGTGGGAATGACGCGACCGCCTTCCTCTTGGTTCCAATAAATCCAAGTCTAATTTTGTTTTGTCGGGAGCTGCATTTGCCGGGGGAATTGGAGCAAACATATATAGTATGTACATATATATAATATATGGACATTGCATAATGCCAGCCAGTCTCGGAATCGGGGCGTTCTCTAAGGGGAATTTCTGACGACAAAACTGTTGATGAAGTCTGCTGCTCCGGCTCCAATAAGTGCCTGGCTAAGCAAGCGGTTTCCGTACGGGAATAGCTCTCGCAACGCCCTCGCCTTGCCTCTGCCTGCCTCTCTGGCTTTTCTTATCACAGGCCTTTTCCGGCCGCATATACATATGTACATATACTCGTATGCGTTGTATGCTTTGCTTTATCAGGGGGAGCGGTGAAGGGAACCGCAGCGATGATTCTATATAGAGGTAGGCTGACTCCCTCAGCAGCTCCGACTAAATATAGAAATTGCAGCATTCTCGTGTGGTAAACCACTCCCACTCCGACCGACTCCCTGCCCCGCTCCGAAATGCATTGATTTAGCAAGGAATGCACTTTGCATTTTCATTAAACTATTTTCTGTGGAGCCGGAGAAAAACCACCTTGCACAGGCGGTTCTCGAGAGAACGAGAGAAGGGTGCCAAGCTGGTGGCAGAGAAAGAGCGTCATAATAACAGGCGGTGGCTCATTTTGGCGCCGAGCCAATTTACAAATCATTTCGCTCCTCTTTCTTCCTGCCTGCCCCTGTTGCAAATAGAAATCATCATCGTTTTGCTGGGGGCGTCATCCACGTCTACCACGTTTGCTGCAGTATTGCACGGCGTATAGTCATGCTCTGGGTTTCACTTTCACGGAATTTTTAAGGAATTCAATTTCGGTTTTGAACTATTTACTGCGCAGTACCTTTAATAAACTGTGCAAATTATATCAAATTTATTCGATATGAAACTATAGACTAGTTCTAAATGATTTTGGAATATTTTTAAGAGGTGATGTGTTCTTTATTTAAGATCAGAATGAAGAGAATGACAATGTAATTATCGTACAATACTTGTATTACCAATATATACAAGGAAATACAAGGAATTCCTGATATTTTATCAGGTACTGCTCCTACAAATGTCTCGATTTTATCTCCAAATAAAATTCGAGATAATGTTTAATATTCTCAAGAAAAGTGCTTATCTGTACATAAAGAAACGGGTTCTGCCTTTTCTATTTCCTAACAAATGGAAATCATTAAATATATCAATTTTTTCCTCTTTCTTTGTGAATTCCGGAATTCGCTCTTTGAAAGACTTCTGGCATCACGGAGAAGGTAACTATTGCTCCAAAAATTCACTGCTAGTTCCTCATAGATTGATTCTGCAAATCCCTTGCAGAATTGCACCCTAAATCGTTCCAATTCCAGCTGAGGCTGATTCGTAATCCCCGAACACACCTGCTTATTCCGTGAATTGTTTATCGGGGCCACCTTGAACTTTTGTTTTGATTTGTGAACAGAGAGAGAGAAAGATAGAGATGGCTGCCGGGGATAAGAGAAAACCCTGGGCTACCTGAGGGACATATACTACAAGGTATTTGAGCCTCAAGGCTCTCCAGCTCACCTCTTCCAGCACGCCAACGGTGTAGCGGCAGTCGGGCATCCGGGAGGCAAAGGTGGAGGTGGTGGGCGAGCTGTAATCGGAGCGAGTCTCCTCCACGAACTCGGACACAGCTATCAGGGATGGCGGCATTTTTGCTCAGGATACGAATCTTAACTCACGGACACAGACACACACACACACACGCGCGCGACTTTCTCATACACACACACACACGGGACACACGCGACACACACCAACTCACGCCCAAGGCCGTGACAAGGAGCGAGTGGTGGGAGAGGTAGAGAGCGGGACAGCGAGTAGAAACGAAACAAGGATAACGCCTCTGCACTGTACGTGTCTCTGCGCGATTATTCACTGCGGACTGGGATTGTTATTGTCGCACTAGCACTTTCCCTGGAACTACTGCAATCCGCTAACATATATCCACGCACTGGCGTTCTCATCATCCTCTCGCGATTTGGGGTTTTTCAGCTTTTGCTGGTACTGCTGCGAGCAGCGTAATTAACGCTGGCAGAGGGAAGTGCGCAGTGCCCGGGCGGCGGCGGGGCCATTAATATCTAGCCACATGGCATGGGCTGAAGCAGGCACTCGGGCTCGGACGCGGATTCGCGGCACTAAACATGGTCGATCCAGTCGTAGATGTGATTAAATGCTTTTTGCTTTATTGCGATTTTTGTGCTGCTGGCGTCTCTCGCTGTACAGTGTGATTGTTGTTGCTCTATCGATAGCACTACCTATCCCTCGCCTATCGGGGCGCAACTGTCTATCGATGTTGTAATATCGATAGCGGGTGCTCATAACGGCGCTGAAAATGCGGTTGGTAACACTTATCGTCGGCTGTCAACGCGGTGTGGGTTTCACTGGTTTCCCAGCATTTTCTGGCATTTGCAACTTAATCTAAGATTGAAATAAAATGGCTGGCAAGCGGCAGGCCACCTCGAACCTGAACCACGACAACTGGGACCAAGAGGAGGAGCCCGAGGACCGCGGCTACTTTCGCACGGCCACCGAGGATGAACTCAAGTCACGCCTTTTCAAGAAGGGGCGCCGCAAGGTTACAGGCGGACCCTCTGCCGGTACCGATGACGCCAAGGCTGAGACCAAGAGCGTGTTCAGTGGATTCTCGGGTGAGTTTCTAACTTCTGTACAGTGCCACGGACTTTTATTTATAAATCATAAATCGTCTTACAGGTTTCAGCACGACGAATGCAATAAGTGGCGCGAAATCGCCCTTCTCCTTCCTGGCCAATCTGCCGGCACCAACACCCACTGCTACGGCCGTCACCACTAGCCCGGCCGCCAAGCCCATGTTTTCGTTCATGGCTACTAGCTCCAGCTCTCTGGCCACCGAAAAGCCGCCCACCACAAGCATTTTCAGCAAAATCAGCAGCAGCACGACCAAGGAATCAACAAGTACCACCGATAGCGCCAAGCCGACCGCCGCCACTTTCGGCAACATATCAAGCTCTAAGAAAGACAGTACCGAAACCTCATCATCCGCATTCAAGACGTCACCTTCCAGGAGCAAGCCGGCAAACACCACGGCCAACGTCTTGTCAAGCCCCGGCAGCAGTCAATTCCATCAGTACCGCGAGAGCGTGGCCGACCTGAATAAGGCCGTCGTCAAGTTCCTTCAGGAGAAGGTCAACAAGAATGCTTACTGCATACTGACCCCAGTATTCGAGAACTACGAGTTGCATATGAAGGAGCTGAAGAACCTTAAGGAAGGGGAGACAACTGACAAAAAGTCTGCACCTTTGGCATCCGTACTGCCAACCGTTTCCAGCATGTCGCCGCCAGCCAAGCCAACAGCCACATTTTCCTTTGGCAAGCCCAGCACACCCATTGGTGGCTCCACATCGCCGTTCGCCAAGAAGCCGAACTGTACAGTTACCAGTGGTGGGACGACCACCACCACATCCCCCACGCCCTTGTTCTCTTTCAGCACGACCAGTGCTTCGCCGGCGGCGGTCGGCACGAAACCCGCAGCTCCCATCTTTGGTTTTTCCCCAAAGACGGCCGTTAACGAGGCTAAGGCCGCCGAAGATGCCCCTAAGCCGGGCCTATTTAGTTTCGGGACAACGGAGAGTAGTACCAAGATGAGTGAACCTTTGTATCCGGCCAAAAATGATGATGTTTCGTCGCGATTCTCTACCAAAAAGGATGATGTTTCGACATTTGCCGCCAAAAAGGATATTTCGTCGCCATTTGCCACCAAAAAGGATGATGTATCGCCATTTGCCGCCAAAAAGGATGATATTTCGTCGCCATTTTTCGCCAAAAAGGATGATATTTCGGCATTTTCCGCCAAAAAGGACGAGACTGTGGCCACGCCTCCCAAAACAAATGGTTTTAGCTTCGGACTGAAAAGCAACAATGATGATAAGCCCAGTTGTTCCATATTCTCTGGCTTCAGCAAGCCAGCCGAGAGTGGAACAAAGGGCTTCTCTTTCAGCTCCGGTGCTACGCCCTTCTCCTTCGGCAACATCCCGCCACCAGTAGCGGCAGCAACTGCTGCTGCCGACCAAGAGGCTCAAGATGAGGAAGACAAGCCGCCGAAGGTGGAATTCAAACAGGTGAGGGAATACCAAAAAGACTGCTTACTTCAAAACTAATAAGTTTCTTAAATTCTTCTAGGTCGTTGAGGATGATGCCATATATTCCAAGCGCTGCAAGGTCTTCTTAAAGAAGGACAACGAATACGGTGACCGAGGCATCGGCACACTCTATCTGAAGCCGATCAAGGACTCGGAGAAGACACAGCTGCTGGTGCGGGCCGACACAAATCTGGGCAATATCCTGGTCAACCTCATACTGAGCGAGGGTATACCCTGCCAGCGTATGGGCAAGAACAACGTGATGATGGTCTGCAAGGCCACGCCGGAGGAGACCAAGGTCGGGACGATGCTGCTGCGCGTGAAGACGGGCGAGGAGGCCGACGACTTACTGAACATGATTAAGAAGCACACCAAGTAAACGTACATTTCAGTGTTGTTTGAATTTTAATATATTTTGAATAATTATAAAGAAATTTATGAACCCCTGGAAATAGAACGAACCATAATGTACGCAAAATCACTCGATTGTGTCCACAATGATCTTGCTTTCAATCATGTCCTTGGCGCTGACATTTAAGCAGCGGACCTCGTCGCTAGACTCGTCCAGGCTGCTGGTGTACTGGCGCAGTATGCGCTTAAATTCGGAGGGGCAGGCTGGAAAATATAGATATAGGGTTAAGAAAGGCACATGAGATTTGGGTGGGTTGCCTTACAAATGATTTCCAAGGTTATGACCTTGCTGCGACGGTTGATGTAGGTGCACATGCCAGCTATGAAATCGGTGCTCCCTGAACTCGGATTCCCCTTGACTTTCAGCAGCTTGAAGAGTATGGAATCGCCCCGAGACGGCAGGGTATTCAAGGGCATGGAGCTCTGCATCATATCTCGAATAATGTCCGAGTCACGCACAGATTTCGGTTCTGAAAGAAGCATATTCTTATTATGGTTAAATCTTGGTTGTTATTAATTCTCACCTTCAGTGGGAGCTACTGCCTGCACATCGGAATCGGAATCATCCACATTGGTGTCATCCAAGACCATGACATCGTCGTCATCGGTATCTGAGGACAAGCTCTCCGCACAAATGCGAGCTGGAGGGAGAGTGGCCACGGAAGCTTTTGTGAGCGGCAGACAGGCTTCAACTTTCTCCTCAGTCTGGGAAGCCTCAGCTTTAGTTGCAGTTTCTTCCGGCTCCTCATCCTCTTGACGGATGGTGTCTGCTGCTAGCTCTGCAGTTGAGTTTAAGAGTTGAGATTCTTCTTTATCAGCTACCAATGACTCTGGAGTTGCCTCCTCTATCTTCTTCACAGCTACAGGTTCATTATGAATTCCATTAGCAGCCGCCGGTATGATTTCAATATTCTGAATTATGACTATATTATTCTTCTTAGCTGGGAGTTCAAATGTGCGTCCAGTGTTGGAGTCCAGCTCCATGAGAGGACAGCGAAACACAATGGGCATAGGAGCTGGCACCTCATTGAGTGGATCAGCTACCTCCTCTGCTGTCTCCTGATCCTCCGCCGCCACGGTTACCGAGGATTCTCTTTGCAAAGTCCGACTGCTACGACCAGAAAGCGAACATGCAGATGGTTCCTCATTGGATTTGTCATATTTAGTGCTGTTCTGGGAATTTTTCAGCGGAAACTCGAAAGGTCTAATGCTTATCTCTGGCGATGTTGCCGTTGGCAACTCATGCACTACCGAGCTCTTCTTTTTTGAACGTTTTGACGGACGGTTTGGCGTGGAGCTTGGCAATTCGACTTCTTCCTCCGCTGCTGTGTACTTGCGCTTCTTACTGCTATGCTTTTTAGTGCCCACAGAAGCCGGGATAGAGAAGCCATTCTGTTCCGGATCTTTGAATCGGAATGCTCTGCGTTAAATGAGATTATATGAGTTAAGGTGTTCTGGCACAACCAAGGAAAATCCGCATACTTCAATCCCTGGGCTCCCATAAGCACTTGGATGGACTCCCGTGGCGGCAGAAAGCAACCATCTGATGTCAGCAAGTTAATGTCCATCTGGAGGAAACACATTAAGTCCAAGGATTTATACATTTGTCAAGCAACATACCAACTTGAATAGATTTTGAATGTGATCCTGCACATCCTTGATGTTCACCCAATTCGCATCAATGAATACCAGGGATTGACGGCGCTCGTCCTTAAAAAAGTCTGACAAATCCAGCTTCATGGAGAAGTTGTCCATAATTCCGACGGACAATCGACAATAGTCAGTGACAAGACCAAGAAACAAAGATATTACATTTAAATATACAAATGTTTAAATGCCATGAATCAAGACAGTAAAAATGTCCTAACGCTTGCAGAAAAATTTGCTAAAGCGTTCTAGAGACCGCCAATTGCAGCTGTAAAAAATCAATTAAAATTAATAAATGTATCAATATTCTAAGGTTTAATTATTCATTTTAAAGTATTCCAAGTATCTTAAGTTAATTATTTACTAAGAAGAGATCCCACCTCCGATAGTAGCGATAGCGATAGCAGGCAGGTCTGCTCCACCAATGTTCGATAACGATAACATACTTCTTGTGTACAACGAAAACAAATAATTCTTATCAATACATTTCGGTGGCATTAATCACGGCTCCGAATTAGATCAATGATGTGATACCAGCACGAGGACGCCGTTCCATTCCGTTCCAATCCCACTCCATAATGAGCAACGGCGACCCGAGCCAAACCCACAGCAGCCAGGAGCGTGGTGGTGGTGGAGGTGACTCCACAAAGGATAGGGGCAAGGAGAGGGACAAGGAGAAGAAGGGCTGGTTCCACTCGCTAACCAGGCGCAAGAAGTCCGACTCAGCGCTGGCTGCATCCGCCAGCTCTGGCTCCACTGGAGGTCACCAGAACAACAACAACGAGGTGTGTGTCCTTGAGGTGGGGGACACGTCCATGGCCAGCTGCAGCAATGGGGGCACGGGCACCCTTCGACGGCGGCGGGAGAAGCGAAATGTGTTTGCGAGACTCCGCAGAAAGGTGGGCCAGGGCCTCAGCTCGCTGCGCAATTGGCACTCGATGGGCGATTGCGACGATGGCGGGACCACGGATGCCACTTATGAGTTCCTTACTCCGGCCATCTGCACGGAGCCCACGCTGCCGTTCACGCACGACTACTTGCGCTTCATCCGGAAGAAGTGGCTGGAGCGCGAGGACGCCCACTCGCCCAACCAGGTCATGTACAAGGCCTGTTCGGAGATGCTTAAGTAAGACATGCTATTGACTGGTCAACGATCGATGACTCATGCTCTTTGTTTGCTTTTAGCCAAGTGTGGTACTGGGGCGAGATCTCCAGGCGCGACTCGCAGCGGCAGCTTAGCGACAAGCCCACTGGCTCGTTCCTTGTCCGCGACTCGGAGACCAGCGGCTCCCAGTTCACGTTGAGCTTCCGGATTGTGAACGTGACCCTACACTATAGGCTGGAGTACCGAGACGAGTTCTGGCACTTTGAGGAGCTTAAGTACGAGTCGATAGTGGAGATGATCGAGGACATTTTGCACCGCTGCACCAACGACAACTTTGTGTGCTTTGTGAAGGTGCCCAACGAGATGCAGCCGCCGTTCCCAGTGATCCTGAAGTACCCCCTGAGCCGGTACGCCAACATGCCCAAGCTACAGGACCTTTGTCGCCGCGTCCTGCAGCGCCAGATGTCGCGCGAGCAGCTGGCTCAGCTGCCAGTCCCGGCCCAGATGCTGGAGTACTTGTCGGTGGAGCGGGAGCTGGTCTTCCAGAGCTAGGCGGCGCCATATCTCTGTCCGCCGCCCGCTGGTCAAAGCTTTAACACGGAAGTAAACGCAAACGCAAGCACGTACACCAAAGATGTCCGGGCGGATCACAGCCTGCAGTTACTCGTAATGATATATGTCTGTTTGTTTGTTTGTTGGACGGTTTGGCAATATGTTTTCGATGTTCGTCGTTCCACGTTCGACGTTCGATGCATTTCTACGCCCCAAGTAACTAAACGCACTGTCTCTCACCACAAGCACGCCCACGGCCTGGGGTTCCCAGTGTGCAGGTTTTTACTGTATGGTATTGCTAAGTACCCACTAGTACTAGTATTGTCTAGGATATTTATATATATATATATAGCTATGTTATTGGCCAAAATTAGTCTATTGGTTTGTTTTCCATTGGTCTTGGTCAAGTCTATACTCTGAAACCTTTTTGTAAAAATCGAACTACTGCATAATATGTATATGTATTAACGCTAGACGTAAGCCTAAAAAGTACGACGACTAATAACCTTGCTCGGTCTGCATTTTTGTATCCCCAACGTGGGGACAAACAACACTAACCTTTTGCTAATCTAGATTGCATGGAACTTAGGCAGCTTTATGGCAACCAAAGAATCCGTTCTCAATGCCAATTACTCTTGTTGCAATGTATGTGTGTATTTTATTTAAATCTATCTACGACTATTTTACAATAAAATATCAAACCAAACCCATTGAGCGTTTGGCGTTCACGAATAAAAGTCAAATCACGTCCAAGTTTTCTTTTCTTTATAGCCAGTACCTCTACCAATTGGGTACAAGCGAAGACAATGCAAGCTTTAAGATAAGTAACGTCATACTAATTTGGTACACTGGCTTTAGAGCTGGCTCCAGGCTTTCTTTAAATATTGTTCTAAAGCTAGAGAGCGCTCTAGAATCTGTCTTTAATGACAGCCTAAGGACATGCACATTGATATTTCAAAACTTTCTGTGTATACGAATTGCTGCGAACATCTACATTTTTGTTTGCAGAACCTTGGACACTGCTAAACATGCTGCGAGCTACATTGGTCTTTATTATATTTTGTTTCTCCCGCAAAGTGAATTAGCCACAATGCCCCAGAATTACCATACAATTCTTTGGGTAACGGGTATCTCACAGTCGAGCACACTCAACTGTTGTTTTCTTACTTGTTTAATAAAAGAGACTATACACCTAAATATCTAAAATAAGAACTGTTTAAGGAAATTTACAGATAGTTCTAGAGCTATGAGAGTTAAGTTTCTTGTTCAATCATCAATTATAGTAACATCTTCTCTGGGCTCCTCCGCATCATGGTCGTAGATGCGATAGGCCTTGAATTGGCCCACCTTCTTGCCGTCGACGTAGTAGAAACTGAGGAAGCAGGTGCGGCACAGGTAGGAGGGATCGTGCAGCTGCCGCGACGACTTCTCGATAATAAAGTGAAAGCCGTTAATGCCGCACATGAAGCATGGCCTTCGATTGAAGGCGCTGTAGGTGCGCGGACAGGGATATAGGCTGCGGTTTGGTCGTCTGCTTCGCGGCGTCAGCACCTCGATCTGCGAAATGACAAACAGGTGCTCGCAATTGCCGTGATGCAGGTAGTGCAGCGGCGAACCCGGCGACACTGTCAGGTCGATGAAGCGTGTGGCCTCCATGCTAGCCACCTTGAAGGATTCACCCTCGAGACCATGCGCCGTGTTTGCCCACTGGATTACCGTCTCCGAGTAGTCGCAATTGTTCGGGTTGCGCATGTCATTGTAGAAGGTGTCGTTGATGAAGAAGTAACCGGGATTTGTATCGATGATGGGCAGAGGGGCGTCTGGATTGTCGCTAATGTCTATGAAGCGCTTGCCCGCACATATGCAACTAATCTTGTCGCGCAGCTCGGTCAGATAGTTGCTGCCCAGGCAGAGGTACTCCTCGGAGAACACAGGCACCTCCACCTTGTATCCCCGATGGGCGGCCCTAGGTGGCCGGTACACGCGGACACTTAGTTCCAGTTCGTAGGCATTCAGCTCGAGATCGTCGTGTCCCGCCGGAGGCGGATTGATTTTGTAGTTATATGGAGTCCGGGTAAAGGCAGTTTTCCGGGACCTGGCTTTGTGCTGGCTCAAGGCGGAAAAGGTCTTGGGCACATGGTGGCCCTCCTGAGGCTGGGCTACAACGGGGCGATAGATGTCGGTGCCAGGCTGAAAGTTGATGATCGAGCTGTCCTCCGGAGAATCGATCATATCCAGGGAGCAGCTGTCGCCGACGTCCGCGAGCACTGGATTGGCTTGCAGAAAGAAGGGCATTTCGCCGCCGCTGCCGGATAGATTTCTCTCGTATTCGGCAAGGAAATTTCCTAAGTGTAATACTTGCCCCGTAGGCATATAGCAACCCTCCATCGTGCTGTAGAAGGGAATTTCGATGAATAAGATAATTATCTTTTAGTATCCTTTCACTTACCTCACTTAAAGCTCCTCCCCGAACTTGTTAATCGCTTCCTTATATGTTATATTCAACTTAAGGGACTGCTCAGTTCCCGCCTGCTCGTCCTCTTCAGCCTTGGCCGACTTCTCGGCCAGCAGCTGCTGCAAGTTGTCTATGTAGGCCCGCTCAAAGGATATCACCTTAGTGGACTTGTCCACGTACTTGTACCGCTGGCGACAGACGGATTCGTATAGCGGATCGCCGGCTGGCTTCTCCTCTCTTTTGTCTTTCTCGAAGAACAGATTTGTGCCCACAGAGTGCTCGTAGCGACCTCGGTAAATGTGGCCATTCACCTCAGCCATGGGAGTTTCGCTCTCGATCCCGATGACCTTGATGACCGCATCCTCGTGTTTTAACTGGTTCGGTTCGATGGATTTCTTGAAATCCGCAAAAACCAGGTACTCAACGTCCTCGTATTCCGAATCAGAGGAATCATTCATTTGAGTATAATTGGCTTTTACTAATGTGCCCGCCGGCTTACCTTTACAGAAGGCTCATTTCGCCGGCAGTGTGACCAGAGTTCCAGAACCACTCTGTTCAACCAAAACTTATCGGTGCCTATCATATCATAATAACAAATCGGGGCGAACACTGTACCGAACTGCCATCACTAGAAACGAGGCGAATACAAAATCTGTTTTCGGTGGCAAAATTTACGTGTGTTCATACAAATTGTAAATATTAGCCGATAATACGCACTTCAATAGAGTGCTAAAGATAGCTAAGGTCAATATCCAAACAAAAAAGCTGCGATTTGTGTGCCTTTGGAGTCGAAAACAACAGTTTAAAGTCCACAAAAATTTCACTGAGCAGCGGCCATTTTGGGCGAAGTAAAACGTCAGCAGAAGCAGCAGCAGCAGCCGCCCGTGTATTGTAAATATCTTAAATGTAAGTAAAATTTCGTGTGGAATGGAAAAGCACGTTTGGCCGAGGTTAATAACTTTCCCACGTCGATATTTTGTCAAGTATAAGTGTGCCGAGAATTTCACCGTATTTGCATTCGCGCTCCGGCCGCTCGTTCTCTCTTTCTCTGTTCAACCAGCCTTTAACTCTCATTGTTCTCTTTCGCCGCCACTTCTCACTCTCTTCGACAGAGAGCTGCGATAACTGCCGCCGGGAGCTTTTGCGCCAAACCAAACCCAAGCTTTGCCAGTAAACGCAAACAAAAGTAAACAAAACAATGGCCGACGAAGATATCACGCTCAACGAGGATCAGCTTCTGGAGTCGCTGGAGGAGACGAACGGTGAGCAGGAGCCCGAGCTGACCGCAGAAACCGAGGTAAGTTAAGAGAGTGAGTGGAAGCCAAAAAAAAAAACCAGTTTCGTTGCGATGCTCCCGCCCTGCGAAAGCACGCTCGAGCGAATTCCCTGGAAAAGCTCGTCCGGCAAAGCTCCGGCGGGAGATACCGAGATACAACAAAGCGAAAGTCGCCATTTTCAAAGCGTCGCTTCGCCTTGTCTGGCTTGAATTTGGCTCTGGGCGTTCCTTTGGCCAGTACTTAACTTATCCAAAAACCTACTTATCCCCTGCAAGGACGACGGCAACATGCAGATCGACCCTGAACTGGAGGCCATCAAGGCGCGCGTCAAGGAGATGGAGGAGGAGGCTGAGAAAATCAAGCAGATGCAGTCAGAGGTGGACAAACAGATGGCCGGTGGGTCCACACCTGGCCTAGCCACCGTGCCGCTGTCGCTCGAGGAGAAGCAGGAGATAGACACACGATCCGTTTACGTGGGCAATGTGGACTATGGTGCCTCCGCCGAGGAGCTGGAGGCCCACTTCCACGGCTGTGGCACCATCAACCGCGTCACCATCCTCTGCAATAAGGCTGACGGCCATCCCAAGGGCTTTGCGTATATCGAGTTCGGCTCGAAGGAGTTCGTTGAGACCGCTCTGGCCATGAACGAGACCCTCTTCCGGGGGCGGCAAATTAAGGTAAGATAGTAATCCTAATCCTTGACAAGTGTACCATAATCCCCTCTCCTTGTGTTCCCCTTTCAGGTAATGTCGAAGCGCACAAATCGCCCTGGCCTGTCCACCACAAACCGCTTCGCCCGCGGCAGCTTCCGGGGTCGAGGTGCCCGCGTCTCCCGGGGGTCTTGCTGTCACTCCACCTTCCGCGGCGCCCGACGCGCAATGTAAGTGGCCGCCGCCCGCATGGATGCCGCTTAGACCCAGCTAATCCCGGTCTGTCTTTCGTTTCAGAAGGGGTTACCGCGGTCGCGCCAATTACTATGCTCCCTACTGATTATTGTTTTATTAACACCGTAGTAAGGTAAGTGTTTCTTTATTATTTTTCAACTCATCCATGAACTTGTAACGAACGAGACTGCTTTTGGGGCTAACTTTCCACAGGAAGTCGCCTGACCTGATAAAAAAACCTTATCTAAGTTAACTCAGGAATGTTTGGAATGCTGATTATAATCAGCAATTGTGGATTTTCTTAGAGACTTGTAATAGCTTTGGGGGTTAATAATTTCAGTTAATATATTTAATTGAATTCAAGGATTATTTTTCTAACGCTTCAAGTAAAAATATACTTATAATTTAGGACATAATACAGTAGATAATACAATGAATTATTAGATAGCAGAATTATTTAATAGAAATATTAATAATATACCTAGAATTTCGGTAGAGCCCTTCAAAATTTAATATAAATAATATAAGTTTAAATCGGAGTTCTTAGAGGAACTACGTTTTTGTTTGCTTTGGTCTTCGGTTGAATATTTTCAGTTTAAATTTCAGTCTTACTCTCTTTCAATAACAACTTGCGGAGATTTATGGAGAGATTGCTTGAATAATACTACTAGAACCTTGGAATTTAAAAACAAATTCTTAATATTACATTACAAATAAAAATAAAGTTAATATGGGCTGACTTAAGGCTAGTTGAGAGGTCCAAAGTCTCTGTAAATAAGGAGCAACACGGGTCAACTATTGTTAATTGCAAACTCTGCCTTAAATCGAATTTGGGAACAGGATAAGTCATATTCAAAAATATTTAATCACTTGTTGGGGCTGCAAACTAGATTTAGTAGCTTAGATTTGTGACTGACCGATTTTGAATATATTTTTAAGTGAATGCCTTGCCTTGGAGGACAAACCACAGAGCCTTCATTTGATTTAACGACACTGTTCTTTAATCCAATAAATATTTGATTTCAGATTTTTTTACAATATTATTTCAAAAAACATTATTTCATTGCCAAACTTCTTTGCTAATAAAATAAAACAAAAAACAGAAAAAAATGAAAAAAGAGAAAACATGAGAAGGTCACAAGAGAAAGCGCCAGAAAAAAAAATTTCGTTTCAATATAAAAAAAAATATGCATCTGCAGCGAGTAAACAGGCGAAAAAGAGCAAGAAACCTCGAAAATATATATTTAAAAAAATCATCATGGAAAACGTATATATATCTTGACTTGGCTATAATGTTTTTTGAAGCACCCAAAACACCAAACACCCCTCTTTTCACACATTTTATTTTTCAAGTATAAAATAAAAAAATAACTTTGAAAATAATACAAAAAAAAAAACATAAATATATATCAATAAATATATATAGAAAAGAAACGAAAAAGAAAAAGAAAACAAGAATCAAACCAATAATAAAAGAAGTTAAAATATGGCAACTTGAGAGTAAAAGAAGGATGAAAATAATAATAAAAAAATATACATACAAAAGAAGACAGAAAGAACGCTTGGAAAAGAAGAAAATTCAACAAAATATATATATAAACAAATAAAAAAAAAAAATAATAGAAAAGAATGTGCAGAAATTATATATTAAAAAAAATATATAGAGTAAAAAGAAAAGAGAAGTTGCATTTTACTGAAATGAAAAGATGACAAATATATCCGAATTAAACAAGCGTTCAATGCCTTTCCTTTGGGCGGGACAAGGTTCTTTTGGGTATAATCTTGGATATTTATGATGATGATGGACGACCGACGAGAGGAGCCCCACTCCGATCCAGATCTAGGCCTAATAACTTATGCATGATGTGTGGCAGAGAAATAAATGGAACACTCTTCTTTTTTTCAAGCACTATTATATGGTTTTAATTTCAATTTTAGTGGTGCAGCAGGGCCAGTGGGCGCACATTTCCACATGGAAAATGCTGCCTTGCTCGATGGCACCTTTCTTTTCTCGCGTCTCCTAGAATTGAGTGGAAAGTGCTGGATTTGGCTGTGTGTGCGCGCTTAATTCTTCTGGACGGCGGCCTGGACCAGGGGCAGGTTCTTGGCCAGGAAGCACTTGAAGCCGCGGTAGACCCAGACATTGGCCGGGGACTTCTGCTCGTTCTTGTCGGCGCACTTCTCGATGTCAGCCTTCAGCACGGCCTTGTCCTCCTTGCCCTGGCCCAGCTGCGACACCAGATTGTCCACCTTGAAGCCCTTGACGTCCTCGAACAGGTCGAATTTGCCGAAGATGCACTTGATGTAGTTGCGGGTGATCTCATCATCGGGGTAGTCCAGCGCCTTGTACTTGGCAATCAGGGCCTCGGTCACCTTGGCGCTGGCACCGCACTCCTTGCGGGCGTTCTGCAGATCCTCGGGAGTGCGGAGCTTGTACTCGGTAGCGTAGGCCTGCGATCGGGAGTGGAAGGAACATATTTGGATTACCTTCTCAGCTCGCTTCCCTCATGTTAACCTCTACTCACCAGACCCAGAAGGGCGCACAGCAGGATGGCGATGGCGTTCTTCATACTGAAATTGGTTTTTCTGTTTCTTTCGAAGGAGATGATCGTACTGGGTACTATGGAGTGCTCGCTCTGTGGTCAACCGGAGGAAACTGTTGGCTGTGGACTGGCCAGCTCACGCTTTTATACCTTCCCAAGCACGACAGTGGCTCCCTGTGAGTAGTATTATGTCGCACTCAATTGTGGGGCGACTCTGAGTGGCGCTCAATTGAGTTGCACTCACCGCCGCTCGCTGCCTGTAATTTAAATCTCATTATGGAAAATTTTTAATCAAGGCGAGGCTTCTTTAAAAGAGGTATTAGATGAGATTATGCCGTAAGGGATTCGGGTCCTTGTTTTCCTGTATTCTTTCTTATTTTCAATAAAGATATGCTTAATGATCTTCGAAAATAAATAAATCGTTTTAAAATGGAAACAAGGAATTACTTTTATTCAATGATTCCAAAGCAGCTCTTCTAGATTCCATTTTGTCCAGTGACTACTGTAGTTATTCGTTCGAATCAGCTGATTCCGATTCAAGCAGCGACATTATTAATATAAACAGCTACTAAATCTGCTTAAATTTCAATTGTGTGTCTGGAGAGAGGGTCTGGGCGAGCAAAGCCTATAAAGTAAACATAATAATGTTGATTTGCGAGGGTGGGGTCTTTGGCGGAGGCGAGGGACAACCCATGCCAATAAATTTTCCTACGTAGATTCAGATACACTTTGGCGAAATTGGAATTGAAAAGAGAGCTCGGTGTTCCTTAAATTTGATCTAGAAACAATAGAAAGGTTTTATATACATATTAGTTTTTTTTTCTTAGAAAGGTATTTGTTTGTAAACCTGACTGCTAAAATTGTAAGGGAAAAGTTCTGGAACTCAAATATTTATATAGTTATTACATTTACTAAAATATATTAATATTTACATCAGAAATAATATATATTTTACTACCTGAAAGCGTGATATTTAGAAGTTTGTGACTTTATAGTCAAATAATTAACGTGATAAGCATTCAAACCGAACTCAGATATTCAGAAATCATCCGTACACAATTGCTTATTTATGTTTATTAAATATATATATCATTTTATCCATTATATGTATATATATGTGCTTTGTACTAAAACCTAAGGATATATACAAACTTAAAAACATTCTTTATCAGCTTCAAGTGTATAGAAACGTTGTCTATAAATTAATAAAAAATTATACATTTGGTAACTATAGTTTTTATAGTCTTTGAAATCAGTTGCCGTTTTCAGATGAACAGACAGACATATATGGCTAAATCGACACGCCTGGTGATGCTGCTTGATGATACATTAGGCTTTCTTCTGCCTGTATACTCCAAATTAAACTACCTTTCGGTTGTAAAAATAGGGAATAATTATGCACATACTAAAACCAAATACGTTTACTTTCATATCCAAAGTATATATCTATAATACAAAGTAACCTATCTAAACTAACTTCTAAGCTTTAAATTCGAACTGAATTTGCATATAGTCCGCTTTAGACAAATTAAAATTGAAATCAAAATCGAGAACTGGATTCATTGTTATCACCTCCCTATTTTTTTTTTCGGAGAGTTGAACCCCCTAGACAAAGGGCAATTGTGAATGTGCCACCGAGTTAGCATGACCGACCGCCGCCGGACCATTTGTGGCCACTTAAGCTGCCCACTTCGTTGGTCGCCGTGGGCCTTTGTTTGCTAATGTGTGTATGCTGTTGTATGGCCGGGTCCGGGACCGTCTGCTCTGCATTAAATGAGCATTAATTGAATTGGCAAAATTACGTTGACAAATGAAATTCGCCCCCGCTAACGCACAGCCTCCAGGGATGTCATAGAAGATGAGGAGCAGCCCCCGTGCACCCACCCACGTTTCGAAAATTTTCCACTGCAACATGAGTGCCTCCACCTCCACAATGAGAAATGAGTGCCCCCAGGCGATATCCACTCAGATACCAGATAGCCAGGTGACTTTTCACCGCCACAAGCAGTAAGCAAATATGTATAAACAAAGACAGCGGCAGTTTCTCAGAAATTCAAAGCATTTATTTGTATGGAAACACTATCAGTTAAGTATACATACATAGGTCTGGTCTAGAGCACAGTTTTTCAGAAAAAAGAAACTCCAAATGAAACCACATCACAATCAACTTAATATTTAAATTAAAATAATAATAATAATGAAATCGAAAAATCACAACTGCCGGTCACTGCAGCTTCTTGGAACTTGCAGGAGTCACAAAGGAACTTACAACGGATAGAAATCAACTCAACTTCCGATTACAACTCAAGTCAATCCGAAATTCAACTAGAAATTAGAAACTATACTTCGTAATAATGTATATAAAATGAAAATGATGAAACGAACGTTCAAAATCGAATGCTGGCCGCCAGCTATGCTTATGCAGGGTTATAAGGACATATTTTTTTTCATTTTTGGTAAGCACATCTAGAGAGGAGTGTGGGTTCAAGCGCTATCTGCTTTATAGAGAGTGTGTATCAATATGGTTATAGTTTTTTGGGGGCGCTGGAGTTCACTTCTCGGGAATGGGTCGCAGGGTGGCTATTTCAACGACCTTGCTGCTTTCCACCAGGGCCGTCTCCAGTTCGGGGATGTCCAGATCCGGTATGGGATCGCGCCAATAGTTGAAGTTGGAGAACTCGGCGGAGGCCTCGTCATGCTTCACCGGCGGGAACAGTTGGTCGACAATGTACGTCATGCTGCAGTATCTGGGGAGGAGCAAATAAATGATGAGCGCCTAGGTCTATGCTATGATCTGGTGTCAGCCCAAGGGTAGGCAAAGGAGTTTAAGGATCGCGCAATAAAAGCGCCTCAGGTATATGCAACGTAAATAAATAAAACAGCTTTGGAAATCATCAAAAACTAGCTTAACTCTACTCCGGATCTAGCTCAGAACTCATGCCACACAGCGAGAAAAGCGTCAAAATAAAAGATTACCAGTGTCACAGCGAAAATATCAGGTATATTTTATTGGGTTTGTATTGCTTGTAGATTTCATCCTTCTTAAAGCTAAACATCAAGACCTGCCTCTCAGCAGAATACTTTTCAAAACTTAACTGGTCCGCGGACTTGGAGTTCACGGATCTGGCACTCACAAAAACATATATGTATATCTATATGTGTATATATAAGCTAATATATAATATAACTAGTATATAGGACACTCCTTCTAAGACACACTCTCTCTCTCTCTTGGAAAACTTATCACAATTTGTTGTCGGCTATAGGGCACAACCTTACTTATATTTGGCCCAAATTTGGGACAATTCACGGAGCATCTTTTCCTTTTCCTTTTCCTCTCGGCGCACTCGCATAATGAGATCCCCCACATCGGGCGTCTGCTCATTGCCAGAGTCATCATAAATGTTCTCCTCGTCGTCGTCGGAGGAGGAGGAGCCATCATTAAGCTCGACAACGTCCATGTCGTAATCATCGCTGAACTGTAGCTCATCCTCGGACTCCTCGTCGTCGAAGACGTCCGTCCGGTAATCGAAATCGTCGCTGCTGGTTAGCAGGGGAAAGTACTCGTCGACTTCTAGCGACTGATTGATGTAGCCACTGTGTGAACACCGAGAGAATTGGATTTGCTTGAATTGGATTTGGCAGGCTTTCGATTTTGATTGCGATTGAGTTTGAAGGTGCGTTTTTGGGGTAGTTCGTTCAATGAATAGATACTACACAGATAGGGGAAGAACACTCTTACACACAGCTTAGTCAGGGCAACACCTAGCGTTACGTAATGAAGTTAATACGACTGTCGAGCCAATTAGCTTTGGTTTTTTTTGTTAACGGATGTGGCATGAGTTCAGTAATGAGCAGCACCGGAACCATATTTATATATTATATAGAAAGAACATGGGGAAAGGAGAGACACAGGTGCGAATACATCTAGTCTGGGAATGTACTTACGAGGACTGGAATGTTTGGGTCAGCTCGTGCTTCAGCTCGCCCTTGGTGTTAATGGTGAAGATGCGCATGATGGGTATGCCCACGGCGCGGTAGGCCCACACGTCCTGCAAGAATACAGGGTTTGCAATCAAGGTTAATCTCTAAACTCCCGCAGACTCTCCCCTAAACTCACATTGATGCGATTGCCGTAGCCGGCATAGAAGGGCTCCTTGTCTGGGAACAGATCACGTATATCCGACAGACATGCAATCTTGAACTGCTCCGGCTTCTTCTCGATCACCTCGCGATGGAAGGCCGAGATCAGGGATGTGGGATTGAGCAACAGCGGTCCGTCCGGCAGCATCACATCGCCCTGCCGTATGGAGCGCAGATACTCGCGTGTCGCCCTGCTCTGGCCAATGGCGCGGGCGGACAGATAGAGCAGCTTATAGCCATTCTGCTCGATCTTGGAGAAGAGCTGAGCCACGCCCAGCTGGGCCCAGTCCTTGCCCACCATGGGCAGGATGTGTCCGAGCACGTCCGATCTGGTAATGGTGCCGTCAATATCCGAAATGACCACCTTGTCGTTGTGCTTCCAACGGAACAGATAGCACTTGCAGCGCGTCGTTCCCTGGTAGGCGGTGGTCACGCTGAACTCGATCTCGTTCATGCCCTCCTTAAGGTTTAGTTTTTTCTGGAAAAGCCAAGTGTCTCAGTTAGCAGGGTTTCTAAGAGTTCACAGTCCCCAATGAGACTTACAATGGCTGCGGAGCTCAGACGCAGCGACTTCTTGTAGCGCTCCTTGGGCTCGTCGCTCTTGTTGGAGGTCATGGTCAGCTCCTCGAGGTTGTCCACCAGCGCTGAGGTGTTCTCTGCATTCGCCAGCGAGTCGCTCTTGCTCATCGTGGGATCACTGTTGTCCGGCGAGTTGGGACGCGAGGTCTGCGTGGCCACCGCCGCCTGATCGCCATCTGTAGGTATCAATCAACACATTAGCTTGATTTCTAGAGGAAGGATTAAGGTTGTAACCATGTACCTTTCTCATCCTTGCCTAGGGGCATGTCATGGGCATTGCCCACATGGTTTGGAGCAGCATCCTGTGAGCGCCGCCAGCTCCACCAGTAGCGCTTGGTCTGCCCAGCACTGTCTGCCTGGGCGGCCGCTTCCTGCTTGTCATCGGTGGCCAGACACTTGACGCCACCCTCCTCGGTCTGTGACATGAGCTGCTCAATGGCATCCTGAACGCAGGAGAGATCACCATCAGATCGGATTAGAATCGCAAGAAGCGAGCGTGGAAGCGGGCAACACAAGAGAGGCATGTACAGAGAGGGGAAAGAACCCTCTTGGGACAACTTACATGGGTTAGTGGCTGCTGGAAGGTGATCATTGTCATGACAATGGGACATGCAGCCATCCAGGTGTAGTATTTGCCATTCAGCCGTACGACTAGGTTAGGCGATGAGAATATGCTGGGGCTTTTGCACACCTGAGCAGGCGCAGGTGCGAATGAGGGCGTGGCAATGGGAGAGAGACTGGTTAACAAGGCGAGATGCAGTGCGTGCGGGGGCGCATTGAAGTGCATGGGACTCAAACACACACACACTTAGAACACAGCGTTTGGGGTATACTTACATCCGGATAGCTGACCAGGTGACGATCAAACTCCTCGTCCGAGGGCGCTCCGCCCTGCTCGGGCATGCCGCACATGGACATGGCCACAAAGTCCAAGTAACTGCCAAGTATGCCTTGGTAATTATCATTCAAAATAGGTTATAATGAGGACTGGACTCACTTGTTGTCCTTTTGCTGCAGCTTCTGCTTGGCCTCGTCAAAGTCCGAGTCCAGACTCTTTTGGCCCTCCTCCAGCGAGCTGGGCGAGTGCGGCAGGCTGGTGCCGTTGCCGCTCTCCCGATCCTCCTCCTCCGGCGGCGATGCGAACGCCACCTTGGGCGTGGGGAAATATAGAGCCCTCATCTCGGGGTCCAAACTTTCAGCGTCCAGATCGGACAGATAGATGTCCCCGCCCTGGGCGACGCCCACCTCCTTGCGCAGCCTATTGGCGCGCTTCATGAAGCTGAACATGTTGCTCAGCATCGAGTGGCGCTCCATCTGCGCCTCGATGCCCTCGTCCTTGGCCTGCTCGGGCGTGGGCAGCTCACCCCACTTCCATGAGGCGGCCTCACGCTCCTCATCCACGCCGCGACGCTTGTCCCGCATCGTCGTCTCCAGCTCACTGTCGCTCTGGATGGGCGTCGAGGGTCGACCGCCGGCGGCGCGACCCGATCCACCCACCACCGGGGTGGTGACCTCCGTGTCGCTGAAGAAGTGTATGTCCAGATCCAGGCGCGGACTGGTTGTCGGCGTGTGGGGCTCGCTCAACGGGCTGTCGTCACCGGTATGGGCGGTGAGCAGAGGAGCCGACGGTTGCTCGTCGTTGGACGAGGAGGTGTTGTTGTTGTCTTTGTTGTTAGCGGTGGCACTGGAAATTGGGGACTCGCCCTCATCGATATTGGACACACCCAGAGAGGCGGTCTCGGCCGAGGCCAGATCACCACCGGCGGCACTGCCTATCGAGCTGCTGGATGAGGTCTTGCGCTGGGCGTTTTTCTTCATCTGCGACTTCTTGCGGCGCTTCTTGGTCTTGCCCTTGGCAGCCACCTCCTTGGTGGGTTCGCTAATGGTGACCGGTGTTAGGGTTAGCTCTGGCTTGGGCTGCTCGCTCTCCTTGTCGGCCACCTTCTCAGACTCTGCCGCCTTGCTTTGGTTCTCCAGGAGATCAGTCTCCGACGGCTTCTTCTCGGTGCCCTGGAACAGCTCCTCGTGCTCAGCCCACTCCTGTCTAATCTTCTGGGTGGTGAACTCCTTGAGTTTCTCGCTCAGATTGCGACGCTCCAGCGTGTTGTCAGTGTGTCTGTGTTGGATAAAGGTAAAGTAAAGCAGTTAGTGGGATGTCTTCATTGGGGAAGTGGACATGAAAAGGCATTGGCATTGCCATTGGCATTGGGTGTACCTGCGATGCGTGTAATCCGAGACCTGATTCTCGAACTTGCCACCCTCGACGGCCGCTTCCTTGGGCTCCTCCTTGGATAGGTCAATGGAGTTGCGTCGCGGCATTGGCAGTGGAAGCTGCAGCTCCTCGCTAGCGTTTCTAAAATGGTTTAGCAAATGGAATGAGTCTAAGCTAATGAAGATTGGAAAGCAAATTGGACTTACTTGTCGGCCGCCACTCCACTGATGTCCTCCATTGTGTCATTCCCCTTGTCCCGCGACTGCAGGAAGCTGTTGGGAATGGGCGAGGTGGCCAGGTTGGCGGGCAGCTCCTCATCCTCATCCTCTAGGCACTCCTCCACGAAGAAGGCCTCGCCGGAGTCACCCAGCTTCATCTGTATGTCAACGGGTGCGCCATTGATTTCAATGTCCACCTGAGGGGAAATTCATGTAATAATGTTAATATAAATATATTTTTAAATAAAAATCGGTCTTTTTTGAACAACCGGAAGTTGGTTTATTCAAAAGCAGATATTTTTAATTGCCTTAAATTGAAATATTTGATGGAAACATGGGGTAATTATCTTATTTACAATCTATTTTATAATGATTTAAAACCGTGTTGCGAAAAGCCTTAACTAGCGCAGTGTCGGTGTGCGCGCAGAGGTCTGGCAGCGAAACTTGCAGACCCGTAAGTCTATCTGTAGGACGTCGCTGCTCTATAGGCAAATGTGAATGAGATCATCGCCTCATCTTATGAAACAACTAAACAGCAAGATGTTAAATAAAATATATTATAAATCGTTTATTTTATTATTTTAAACTGTATTGAACCAGAGATCAAAGTTGTGATCATAAAATATGTATTATAATATATTAAAAACTTGCAAATATATCTAAAATGATGGAAATTGAATGAATAATAGAAAATTACTGTCAAAAACGAAAATATAAAATGATTTCCAAGTGTTTCTCAAAGAGTTCTATAATATTTTAACCCTTAATCTTCTTGTATATCTTGAACATCTTATTGTTCTTGTTTTTAGGTAGCTTTTAGGTCCACTTACCACCTTCTCCCGACTGCGCAGCACTCCAAGCTTGCCAAAGCGGACGTGGAAGGGCGAGCACTGGAACTCGCCATCCCGCTGCTCAACCACAATCACATCGATGGCTCCGGTGAGCGTGGCCGCATTGATCTCGTTGTAGAAGTCGCGGAAATTGCTGAACACTCGCGCCAGGCTGTTCATCTTTGGTGCTACTCCTCGAACTGCTTCCTTGCCGGCAAAGTATGGCTGTCCTTGGGACTGTTATCTGTTTTGTCTAATCGCAAAGCTCCGACTCTTTGTGTGGTTGTGTCCGCAGTGTGCGGTTATATGGCGGTCATGTTTATGGTCAGGCGGCGGTCAAATGCGCCGCTTATTTGTTGGGCAAAGGAAACGATTCTACCACGTTCTCTCTGGTCAATACTTTGGACCCTCGTCGTCGTCGTCGTCGGCGATACGGCAACTGTAAAGGGGGCAGAGCGGAAACGGCATGAGTAATTTGTATAGGCCATAAAGCACTTTGGCTCTGACATCTATGAACGGCACAGCACAGCACACATATTTGTTTTTTCGGCTTGGCAACGCCGAGTTTGCTTGCAAAAAATAGACAAATTGCATCAGAGAGGCATCCGCATCCTGTGCTTGGAAGCCCCAACGGTGCCCCAACGGTCGCTGCTGCATTTGTTTATTTTTAACCTTTTCGTGCCGAGCTCTTTGTGCTCAAAGTCAAGGTGAGCGCAGTGTCTTGCCCGGTGACAAAGCCTCGGGAGTGAGGTGAGGAGCCGGTCGGTCAGCCAGCCAGCCAGCCAGCCAGCAACATCTCGCAGCAACATCAATGTCACCGCGACAACAAATAGATGGGAACAGAAACAGCAACACAAATGTTGCCAAGCGGCGGACGTGACGTCGGAGATACAGGCGCAAAATGAAAATTATAAACAAAGCAGCTGCCTGTGTATATTATATGTATTGTACAGATCAGGTCAGAGGCATAGCAACCGCATTAGCATGAAGTATAACCTTCGAAAGGGGGAATATCCGTTCGATAGACAACACATATATTCAAGCTACTAGGGAAATTAAATACTTTTTGGATATATTATATAGATCAGGGGGGTCAGCAGAGAGCCTTAACTTGTGACTCAGTAAACTTCTCTGTCACCTACACTATAAACTTTTATCAGACATAGGCCTACGTCTCAGTCTAAGCAAAGACAATATAAATTAATAAGATGCGTAACGCCATACCACTTTTTATTGATTTATATTGCCTTTTGGTATTACTTTAACTTATTATATTATTATTAGGGTATATTTTAAGCAGCCTAACTTCAGTGAAATGCAAATTTTTAGAACTTACTGAAAACCTAAATATAAAATAAGATTAAAATCAAAACAAATAGAATTTATTCTATTCAAAAAAAGGTTTGATTATATACATAGAGACTCCCTTTTAAACACCTTATTTAACTGATCAGTAGTTAAGGGCATATACATATTTTTCGAATTTAAAACAGAAAGGTTACTTTTTTAGTGCCCCCAATTGTACATCTACGTATAGCCTTTAATTGTAAATCATTAAATTTGCCCTGCCGGCACTTGTAAAGTTTATTTACCGCAAGTTCAAGGCAAGATTAAAGCCAGGTTAATAGCACTCTACCTCTGAGAAGGCCTTCTCTGAACACGCTTATCTGGGATAAAAACTATTTACGAGTGTCAGCGACAACGAATTGGGGCGATAAACCCCCGGGGAATGGGCCTTATCAACGACAATGGTTACTATCGATACCAGTGGCGTGTTCTACCGTTTCTGAAATGATAAAACACGAATATATGTATATAGTATAAAACACACAGTGCTGTGTGTGAGTCGTCTCTGAATTAATCGTGTGTGTTCCCCGAAAGACATCACGCGATATCGAGTGGTCGGCGTGCTATATACCACATACCATGACGGATAAACAAGTTCGTTAATAAATAGTGAATAGCCATGGAGTTCAATGTCCAATATTGCACAATTATTAAGTGAACTTAACAAACAATTATGGCTAGATTTTTTTTGGCTTTTGATAGCGGTGCTTCCAGCTAGACTCGACAATCTTGGCCAGATTATTATTTTATTTGCTCTTTTTAAGAGATAAGGCCTTGCGATTCGATCTGCATATTAGCGAATGCAGACAACAAAGAACCTATAATTAGCGGTACTAAATGGTTTTTTTTATTTTTTAATAATCACCAATTAGAAGTGTTGTAAGATTGTTCCTAAAACTCACCATAGAACTTTAATTGGTTTATGATAGAACAAGAATTAAAATAGTACTTAATACAAATTAATCATCGCTTTCTTTGTTTAAATTATTCCTAGTTTCCTTTTAATTTCAACTTAATTTTTACTTTCAGTTGGATCAATGGAATTTTTTTCTTTGGTTACTAGAGTTCTTTCACTTTCAAAATACATAATTTCTAATCTAATCAAACTACTTCAACACTAAGTATTTATTGAAAACTAGCATTTCCCTATCTTTAAGTTTCCTCTGCAAAACAATTTATTATTGTGTTAGAAAAAAAACAAAAACAAAAACATCTTGATAAGAACTATTTTTGATAGACCAAAATTCCAGAGAAATGATTAATTTTGTAGATGTAGAAAAGGGTTATCCAACAGTTTCTTTAAGTACTACTTCTATAGAAGAAAATATATTCTTTGAAGGTGAATTAAGGAAAAAGGGACTTTACTCTTCAGGTTTAATAGTGTTTTTGTTAGATATTTATGAATTTGGCTGAGATAACAAACTACAAAATGTTTTATAGATATTACCTATATACTTAAACATATTTTCAAGTTTTCTGGGTAGTCACACATGACTTAAAATCTTTTCTAGCTAATTATAGGGGTTCTCTAAAGTTTTTTTTTAAAAGAAACAACAACTGTTTTTGGTCTGAAAATCCCCCTAACAGCCCCTGAAATGACTTATACTTTCCAACCCAGTGTAGCCAAGGATGAGGGGCATCTAAGATCAGGGGTTCCCTCCGATTACATACACGCACATACACACATACACACATTCCCACAAACCCCAAACAGTGCCAGACATCACGCCATCTGTCACGCGTTACCGCCCCGCTTCACTTTCACCTGCGAAGCTGCGGGCAAAGAAAAGCGCGAATAGTGGAGCGGCAACAGCAAAAAAAATACAAAACATTCGACGAAAACGCGTGGAAATCAGGCGATTGCGATAGCCAGGGCTCTCTGCTGGCTTGCGACAAAGAAACTTGAGAATGGGGCCAACTCCAGGAGCGATATATCCGGACAAAGACACAAAGGAGAGTCGGGTTTCCACACACACACGCATGTCCCGATAAACTGTTCACAATAACACAATTCACAGTGCAAACTTTGGTCCCCAAATCGAATATTAAATCAAGGCAGATTGGCTCAATTTCGCGACGAGTTTTAGGGGCTATAATGTGTGTTTTAATGGGTCTTCTGGTCTGCTGTTTGCCAATTTGTGTTGAGTCATGATCAAAGTCCAGACAAACGGGGAACGCGAGCAAATAAAACAAAAAAAGACCCGAACAAGCAAACAAACACGGGCACAAAGTCTAACCAAAGATCTTGCCAAGAAAAACGTTTGCAGACGGCCTGCGGCTACGTTCTCGACTGATCTCGACTGATCATCTCTAGTATAATGGAAATTTTAAATAAATTCGTTGGTTCTGTTCTTTTTGGGGTATTTAATCGTTAATGGCAAATCCACTACCTGGCACAAATTCGCTGTCCTTGAGGAAAACACTAGCGAAACACTGCAACGCGCGATTCACTCTGTTTCCGCCAGCACTTGACTCTGACTCTGAATCTGTTTCACAATATTATTAAAAGCGTTCTTTTTGTGTTTCTTTAGTTTTTCTCTATTTTTTTAGTTTCCTCGGATCACCGCGATTCTTTCGTTCACTTGTTGTTCGGGCGAGTTCTCTTTGAAGACTGAGCGTTGGAACGGAATCAGCTAATCGAATTAGGCACCTGC
The DNA here is from genome assembly GCA_018904695.1 of Drosophila parvula. Lineage (NCBI taxonomy): Eukaryota > Metazoa > Arthropoda > Insecta > Diptera > Drosophilidae > Drosophila > Drosophila parvula. The sequence continues at coordinate 51,702 of JAEIIG010033285.1, read as the reverse complement.
CTGAGTGCGAGTGGGAGAGCCAGAAACACATACAAACACAAACAAAAGAGCAGAAAGAGAGACAGAGACTAGCAGAGAGGCAAAAAGCTAGCAACAACAAAACCTGTAAAACCAGAAAGTCATGTAACTTTTGTTGCCATGGCAAAAACTGCAAGTGTGTGTGCGAGAGTGTGTTGCACTACCAGCAGCTGCTGCCCCATTCACTCTCCCTCTTTCATGTTCTCTCGTTCTCTATCACTCTCGCCATCTCTCTCTCTTTTGGCGAGTCTTAATAACTGTGCTTATCAGCTGCTCGCGGCAAACAGCAGCTGTTTATGCGCAATCGAAAGCTCTGTGCATGTAATAAACAAGTAAATGGTGCGAGTGTGTGTGTGTGTGTACGATCTGATCAGAGCCCAGAAGTCGCCAGAAGTCGCGTCATGGTGGTGCGATTCTACGTCACTGGACATGTTTTCAGCGCTTAACCAGACGATGATTATTCTTCTTATGCTGATGCTGAGGTGCAGGAAGTGTACGCATGAGTCCTTGGCCAAGAATGTATAGGCAAATTTCGCAGATGAGCCATAAAAACGCGACCAGAAAAACTTGGGCGGCGACGCGCAAACAACTCGTCACAGCCGCGAAGCGGTGGAATATTTTCCGAATGCCATTCAAATTGGCAATGGGTGCCAACAAAAGATAACACCGCCTACGAAAATAAAAAAAACTGGCAGTTCGTATTTATGAATCAAATAGCTAAGCAAGACAGGAAGCTAAGCAACTTGTGAATACTGAAGTTTGGATACCCTTTAGGGCCTAGATGGGAGCTCCCGCAGTTGCTCTTTCCGTTGATGGTTTCTATTATTTTTTTTCGTTATGTATTTTAAGTTGTAATTTAATTATTGCGACACAAAACTGAATCAAAAAGACCTCGAACAGCGTTTTTGTGTCAACTAGAGACTCTCTCTAAGCTCGGTCTGCGATTCCTCCAAATCCTCAACATGATCTTCTTTTCCATTCCATGCCTTCGCCTTGCCTAAATATATATTTCAATGAGACGTTGAAACCTTTCCCACTCACATATTAATTACAAAAGAAATGTGGCTAAGCTGAAGGCTTATGTAACTTCCGTAGAAAATGCGACTTATAAGCGGATAAGGCCTGTCTAGATTGAACCAGCTGTTGTGGCTAATAAGAGTCTTATTCCCTGAATTTGTTTTTGAAAACAATACAAATATTTATAATATTCTCTGTCAGGGTATGGTGAGAGCTAAGCAAATAAACAAACTTACCAACTCAGATAGCAAAAAAAAGGAAGATAAAAATAAAAACAAATAGACAAAAATCATATTCGATTTAAATAATTTAAATGTATTTGTATTGTTTAAATGATAATAAAACTAAAGAAATACAGTTATACGTATGTATATACATCGAACAAATTGTACCAAAATATATATATAGTATGGATGCCTCATCATCAGCACTTCTTCCTCCTCTATCTCCACCGTCCATCTGAACAAATATAATAATAAATAGATTACCGTGCGGGCAGCAGGCAATACGAACAACTAAATAATTGGCAAAGGCAGACGACATAGGCTCGAATATGGGGCTGTGGCATGTGTAGCACGATGTGTGATAGATATAACTAGGCTCTAAAACAAGTAGACAATAGGTAGGTAAGTAGCCTATAATAGAGACAGTCCACATTTCTGGGCGCTTTATTGGACCCCAATAGACAGGCTAAGTGAAGAGTACGAAGTCGGGAACTCCTGGTATAGATGCTGCGTTGGTCACCGATTACTTGGGACTGATCGTGGACTTGCGCCGGGCATCCGTTATGGCACCCCACAGCTCGATGATAAAGTCATCCGTGAAGCCGAAGGACTCCAGGTCCGAGTTGTCGATGGCCTCGGCAAAGTCCATCGAGTTCGACTTTTGGTCGCCCAGGTCCCAGATCTGCGACGCCAGTTCCGTGTCGTTGATACCCATAAAGGACTCCAGCAGGTTGTTGATGGCCTCGATACCGGCCACAGTCGCCTCATCGAACTGCGGCTCGATCTGGGCATTGCCGTTGGCCTTGAACCGCAACGTCTCCTTGCCGCTGCCATAATTGCGTCCTCCACCCGTTCCGCTGCCGGATGCCCTCGACTGACTACGCGGGCCGATGCCCTGGAAGCCGCTCCGCACAGGCTCCACCAGCCGCAGTGTGAAGGTGTCGCCGGTGGGTATATCCTTGAGCATGCGCGCTACCTCAAAGTGCCGCTTGCCCACCATATTCTGGCCATTTAGCTTCTCGATGTGATCGCCCACACAGATGTGCTCGATGCGATCAATGATCGAGTCCTCCTTGATCCGTTTAATGAAGGCGTAACCGGCCCCATTGTCGGTGATTGTCAGGCCGAGAGCGTCCTGCGACTTTACTATCTCAATCTCCTTGGGCCGACCCTTGCGATGGGCAAAGATGAAGTCATCCAGTCCTATTTGGCCGCCCAGGAGGCGAGCCATATCCACCTTGTGCGAGTTGAGGGTGCAGAAGAGGATGTCCTTCTCGGAGATGTCGAAGCATTCGGCTATTTTCTGGTACAACTCGCGCACACTGGAGAAGTCATGGATGAGGCCGGTTGGACTGCCATGGGCCAGCTGGCAGTGGAATACCAGCGGTGGCTTCGACTTGTCCGACACGGTAAGGTTGTTGTTATTATTATTGGTAATGTGGCTGCCCTGAGAGGAGCCGGAATTCATGCGGGTGCCCATTTGGGTAGTTCCGTCCGCTGTGGCTCCCTGTTTGGGGGATTTCCTCGTAAAGAGCGGCATGATTGGAAGGGATGGCAGCGTGCTAAATCCTTGGGTGGACTGCTAGTTGTGGAACATGAAGGGCGGGCCGGTGTTACCTGGATCTTGATCCTGTTCCTGATCTGTGTGCGTAGAAGAAATGGGTTGCTCTTGGCGATTAGGCGGTAACACACGTAGTTAGGCGATGCGTTTAGTAATGTGGTTGCAGAGTTGTTTGTTTTAAGTTAGTGAGTGAGTTGAGGTACATATTTAGTGGCGATTAGTCATCGTGGGGGTGTGTGTGTGTGCCAATGCATTGAGTTAACACTGTAAAGTACAAGCCACAACCATTCTACGGGGTTTATCTAATCGTTTTCTGTTCGTGTTCAAATCGGTCGTAAATTACCAACAAGAAGGAGGGGAAAATACCAAGGCCAATTACTCTGAATCCGATGAATCACAGAGGTCGATTTAAACAGATTCTATGTTGGATTAGGCTATAAGGAACTCGGCACGATCTTGTCCACACACTGATTACACCTTATCAACGGTCATTGTTTTAATTTTAAGTCGCTCGCACTTTGTGGCTCTTTGAGGTTAGGTTCTCTACTCTTTTGTTGATATTCAGTTTCCCCGGTATCTTAGTCTTAGCACCTTCCTACACCATCTAGCTATTAATTTTTAGTTAAGCAAATCGATCGATTATTACCCTACCAAGTAAGCAACCACAACAGCGAGGAGCCGCGGAAAAGCACTTTGCATTCAAACCAATTTTTGTCACACTCTGAGCTCGCGCTGCTTTTCACTATTTTTCCCCGGGTTTCTGCTGCCGCTTGCGATAAGATTGACTTTCCGCCTGATAAGACAACCGCCGCGCAAGATAAGAGCGCCTCGGTAAAAGATACGGGCAGAGTTCAGTTCGCGTTATGGCGCAGTTTCCGCTCCCTTTTTCGAGCGTGCGTCCGGAGTAGTCCGTCAAAGTGAACTGAAGCCATCATCGGCCGAAGGTGGCCACTTGATGGCTGTGTTTTTCCCCCTGAATGCCAGCATTTACTGGCCCTGCACTTCCGTTGAAGAAAAACGCCGGAGTTCGGTAACCTCCGCTCGGCGGCGACTGTTTTCTTCTCGCTAATTGTACGTACTTGTTGGGAAATGACGTCGGCCCGGTACTTGAATGGGATCTGATGACTTGCATTTACACAATAAATTTTGAATTACCAAAACAGAGACTATTTTTGAATAAAATAGGGTCCAGGCGCCCAGACAACTGGTAGATACAGGCTTCCTTAGATGTCATAGTGGTGATTACTTTGAAATGTATAAGTAAAAAATACTTCAATTTTTTAATATCGGTCTAAAGTAGTGGTGTTCAAAGCACTGACTCGCAAGCGGACGGATTTCTCAGCCTGGCCTCTGCCGGCACATGTATAGTTAGCAAAGAATGTAAAAAAAAACACCAGGTATGGTCCCATTGCAAATTTAAGAAAGAATCTATTCACTTTTAGAGTTAGATAGGTATTTTATCTCTTTATAGCTATTTTTAATGCAAAAAATGTTAGCTATTCTTTTCTCATATCTAGCAACTTCTTTCTAATGTAAATGCAATTTTAATAAATGAAATTCTTTTGACATAAACAATAAGAATTTGTTTTTATGTTGCATGTTATATTCTTAACTAATTGTAAATTAATTTAGATAGATTCAGAATGACCAATTCTTCTGACAAAACAAAGAGAGGTTTTTATATCTCACACATTCAGCATTTCAGTACGTCTTGGGAATTATAAGAGCGCTTAGTGGTACTGTTATACAAATCACCAGTTATAAACATTTCTGGATCTCTGATTTTAAAAAGGGAATCTATAACAAAATATATTATGTTTAGAGATCATTAATTCGGCCAGGGGGGGGGGTGTGTACTTCAACTGACGTTATTTCACTCAGTGGTCCCGACCATAACTGGTTCTGCCAGCTTTAATTGAAAACAAGTTACATCCAAATCGAAGCAAACAACATGAGACGAGCCCCCTCTCATTCACATGTATGTATTTCCAACCATACATATTCATATAGTATAGTATGTGTCTTCTATAATGTAATTTATTCAGAGTGTCAGAACAGGCAAAACAGCGCGAGTGGATAGATAATGCCGCTAGTCACATCAAGGTCGAAATAGTTGAGAGCGCGTGTGTCGCTCGCGCCTTAACCGACCAAGAATAGTCGTTTATATACGAAACATACATACATGTATATGTGCAAACCTATAGCTTGACATACATCGGCAGATACTACAAGTATATGGCACTATATGGCACCGTCCAAGCGAACTACGCAGTTTAGGTGGAGCATAGAAATTAATGCCGGCCCCCCCTCAAAGGCGGAAGCCGGCTGAGGGCAGGCCCCCATCACGAAAAGAGCAAAAAACCGGCGCGATCAATGATCTTGTCTTGCCGGTAATCCAATCGTCGAAATGAGCCAAAAAAAAAAAGAGCCAACATTATGGCCAACTGGTATCGTAAATTATGAGAGACCAGGGTCATTAAGTTGGATAGCAGAGGTGTTGTCACCTCCGTTCAATGATCTTCTTTTTGTGCAAAATATTTTATAGAGAGGAAAATTTTAGTCGAAGAGTTTAATTTGTGCGTTTTTTGGATTGTTTTTGTAATATTTTTTTTTTAACTTTAAAAAGGGTTAGTTATGTGTTTGAAAGTTAAGAAGTAAGGAGAAGGTTTATTCTTATTCTTAACAAAACGTGGTTCATTGAGGTATGTATTTAAAATTTACAAAAATAGAAACATTCTAAACTTTTTTATGATGCTTTATATCAGTGGTCCGCACGGCGCTATGCCGCGGGTCTGCGAATGTCTCTGCTGCCACTCTGCCGGCACACGAACGCTATCAACATTCGTGCGTTGTCGGCAAAGATCTTCGGGTACGCTCTCGGCAAATAAAAGCACACCATTAGTGATGTCATGCTGTAGCTAAATCTAGCTGTTTTTAGCGATAAATAATTGTCCTTCCATATTACCGTAATTGTTGCTGTTCTGATCTCGAAAGCACTTCATTCAATGTCTCACACACACAATTGCAAAGTCTGCCTGTGTTTGTGAGGGCTACTGCTTTTAATTAAGTTTTTAATTTTCACATTTCTTTATTTATTTTAAAGTTTTTTTACCTACAAATAATTATAAAAGTGCAGACGTTTCACAATTTATAGCAATAGCCATTAAAACTGATGTTAACAAAAAAGAAAGAAAGCCAAGGGTAAGTAGACATTAAAAAGTAAAAGTCATTTGCTTAGTCATTTTTCTAGATTTCATACGGTTAGTATTCAGCGTTTGCTCCCGCCCAACAAAATGAATAATTAATCATAGATATATAGATCAAGAACATATAGATATGAGCTGGTAGAGCTGTTTGTCCGATCTCTAATTGCTGCTTGGATAAGACGTAAACAAAATTCGCTTCCGCGTTGCCCGCTGCTGGTGCTCGGTTGATTCTATTTGTATATTTTTTTTTGTATTATTTTATGCCCCAACTTGTTTACTTGTCTGCCATTGGTCGCAACTAGTGGGCTCGACGCTGAGCGTGTTGTGGGATATGTGGGATGGATATGTAAAAGAGCTTTAATTTGCTGTAAACAACAATAGGCGTCGAAAACTACAGAATGTGCACTTAAAAATAACAACTAACAATGGCCCAGCAAGCTTGCGATAGCAATGTGTAAACAACAATATGTACGTGCAACGACGGTCTGTTTACCCCAACCGGATCGGGAATAGATATCAAATAGTGCATTTCAATCATAATATCAACAAAGCACAAGTTTAGGGGGAATGTAATTACTTCTCTTGCAAGTTTGTTTAATAATCGCTGGCTTTTTTAATTACTTCACTTTGGGAGCCGGCATTAACTGGCGCTGTGGTTAATTAATGAGTTGTTTTTCACCCGATGGGGTCGCCAAGTTCTTAACTTTTGCCTTTCATGCCCTCCTCGCAGGGGAGGCTCTACATTTGTAGGGTATACATTCAGAAAGTAATAGGAAAGTGCTTATAGAAGTTCTTCGTTTTAGGATCCTAAATATCTGACATAAATATGATCCATCACAGTGTGTGATGTAATATTTATAGAGATATTTTATGGATACTTGGTAGATATCTTTTGAATAATTTGGAAGTATCAATATATCATTGTAAAGGTATTCCCATCTTCGGTTACTTATTAATTTAATTTTTTGTATACTTTGTTTTCAACAAGCGATAGTAAGAAACAAATCAAGGTTACTGAATTTTCCATTACGCCTTTAATATTAAAATATATACATATGTATATATATAATATTGATTGCAAGAGGGAAATGGCAAAAGTTGATTTGTACATAAATATATATTATATATATGCATATATATCATGTACAAATCAACTTTTGCAATTTCCCTCTTGCAATCTGCGTAGCTTTCCGATTATTCCTATCGCTCTCATCTGTTGAAAATGAGAATTGCGTACTGACAAACAGATTGACTTTGTGTTTTTTTATTGCTTGCGCAAGTTTGTTTACAACGCTTATAGCCATATTGTTTGTACTTAACGATAGTTAATGTGACGCTGAGAGGCGGGGCGATAATTAGTTGCGGGGCAACAGGTGATGTGATCCGTCACGTAAATAAAATTCATTGCAGTGTGTGGCGAATTGTACTTTTGCTCGATAATATCGGGTATCATCACCCCCAAAACGTTCTGATTCGAAGTGCTGGGAAACCTTGGAAACCCAAAGGTTGCTATTGCTTTTCAAAAACAAGCTTCTAATATCAACAAAGACACGCGAAGCCAATGCCAAAAAAACAAAGGCAGAGAAAGAAACGACTCCCTTTAGCTCGCACCTAAGAGAACTGGATTATGCATTTAAGAGAGGCGGCAAAGCTAGCTGGAAAGCTCCCAAAAAGCTTAGGAAACGGGTTCTGCTCTCCCGCCAAGAGTGCGCCAGAGAGAGAGAGGATCTAGCTTTTTCGTTGACTAGGTCAATTTTTTCGAACGAATGCTAAAATCACCGGTAAATGGGGAGACGCAACTCCAGCGAATTCCGCCTGATCTTTGGCTAACGGTGAAACTTAATTCGAAAAGTCAACAAAAAAGTGTCTGGGCAAAAAAGGCACAGCAACGAGATACAAGCTGAAAGCTGAGCTGGCGGCGCAGCTAATGGAAATGAGAAAATTGTACACAGAAAAAAAGTCACAGTTAGAATATTAGAATATTCTGTTAAAAAAGATATATCAGTATATTCTTTTTACTAAATGAATAATATTGGGAATTGTAAAAGTAACATAAATAAATTGTATGAATAAATAATAGTATTTAATTATTTATTTTTTTTTCATAATGCTAGCGTATAGTTAAAACTTCGTGCTAACAAAGCTATAGCCTACAGCTGTCTTAAAAAATTATATTTTGTATACATATTTCCCTTGATATAAGAACCGCTATTTTATCTGAAAAATAATACTTTTGTACTATTCTTTATTCCTAATAGTATTTGTAAGATCAATGTACATATTTAATCCAATAAATTTTCATAAAATGCATTCATATTATTAATAATATGTATAAATTTTTGGCTAGCCTAGAGACCGACCTATTTTACCCAATTCATTACCATAGATATTTTCTTCTCTGTGCTAATGCATAAATAAACATACATATATGGGCTAGCGCTTATTTTCATTTGCTGACAAACAGAAGTATCTGTTGGTACGGGGAAGCGTACTGGCAAAAATAAAAACAAACAAATATCAGTTTTCCTACTCGGAATATGTATGTATGTATGTAGTTCCCCCCCGGATGATTCAGTTCGGGTCTCAGGTGCTTCAAATGTCAAGCTGCTTGATAATACGTATTATTTTTATATGCAGCGCTTTTTGCCTCATTTTCCGAGCACGTTTTTCTGTGGTTCCCTGTTACTTTTCACTACATTATTCATAATTTGCTGACATTTTGCATTGGTTATGGCCGCTTTTTGGCCTGCTTTTTTTCGGAGTCCCTTTGTTAAGTCGTTGCTCTGCGATCAGGTGCATTGAACTCGGCAGTACGTAAAGGAAATGCTGGAAAATATCGTATCGAATTGCCCTTTATGGAGCATACGATAGGAAGCACTAATGTGGAGCACTCACAACCCACCACCACCACCATCATTAGGGTCTAGTTAGCATAATATAATGCACACACACACAACACGCTGGAGGGGCTTACCAAAATAACAATGAACACACGCAGAGCCACACACACTAGTCGCTCTCTCTCTCTCTCTAGTCTCGAAATGGGGAAAGGAAAACATCGGGGGCAGTTTTCAAAAAACATTTAACCGTTTCACCTCGCTGAACCCTGAGCACGAAAAAGCAAATTAAGCAAACGAATTAAAGCCGAAACCCTGTGGCAAAGTTTGTTTTGGGCCAAGTTTACGCAGTCCCGCAAAATAAACCCAGATGTGAATTTTATCTCTCCACGTAACATTTCACTGAAAATGGTAATTTGAAGGTTTCAGCTGTTCACAAATTAATTATGGGATCTGAAGGGGAAATTAACGAAAGACTATAGCGGAAAAACTGAGAGATAGACCAAGATTAGAGATAAGTAAATATAAAATTAAAAGCTGCTTGAATAAATTGATATAAATGTATCGGTATAATTGGAAACTACAGAATGCATTGCTCATAAAATTCCCAAGTATGAGTTTAACAACAAACTGTCAGCTTGAAACTTATCTAAATTACAAAAATAAATAATATCTTAATCTTCTTACTTTCAACACATCTCTTCTAGTATAGATATAGCAATTAGAAGGCTCCGCATATTAAAGTCATGATTCTGCTGGGGAAATCGAGATAATTATAGCAGAAAATGAGAGCATTATGTAAATGCAGACTCATCTGCGCCAATTCCAAGTACTTCATCGCATACTGATTGGAAAAACGTTAATGCAATGATAGTGCACATCATGCCGAGATGCTTATGAGTGCGAGCATAAAAAGCGCAAAGTGCGGCCATAAAAAAGCACAGTTAAACTGATTGGCGACTCACTGTTGGCATGACGGATAAATGGCCTGGCAACCCTGCCGCCGAGATCTGCGCGACCAACAATGGAGCTGATTCTTCTGTTCCCCTCCCCCCCGCCAATTCCCAATCTGCTCCAGCTTTTCATAAAAGCGCCGTATTGAAATGTCACGCAAGCAATTTACATAAATGGAGTTGCTTCCGCTTGGAGAGAAGCGAGTGGAGAGTGAAGAGCGGAGAACAATGCATCACATCCATGGATAAAAATGTACATACTCGTATCTGCGTATCTGTATCGGTATCTGCGTATCTGAGCGCTGCACACGTACGAAAACAACTGTTAGCAAGTGGCGAATGGCCGGGCAAAAGGCACAGGCCGATAGCCGACTGAGCGGAAGCAGACGAAGGAATCGAATCGATCAAACAATTTCCGAGCTCGTCTGCCGAAAATACACGGAGAGAAAGGGGGTGCAAATGTTGCAAAGTAAATACTTAACATATATTTTTAGCTTAAATTGTGTTTATTGTAATTATAAATAACATATATATTTTTTAAATCAATGAAAATAAATAAGATTTTATATAACTTTGAACTTCTTTGATTTTTCATTAAGAAAATATAATTATTCTTTGTCTATTTTCAAAATAGCCAACTATTTTTGGTAATTATTTCCCACCGTGTATAAGCTCTTAGTTTGTAGCATCTCCCGTGGATTTCCCACTGACCAACTTCACGGTTAGTTAACACCTTAATTTGCCTACAAATTGCTCAAGTTTTGAATTTCTTTGGTCATGGTTGCGTCTCTTTTGCTTGCCCCCTTTTTTTTCGTGGGGGGCCAAGGCAAGCTGAGAATTTACTTGGCCAGCGAAAAACGGAAAATTTAAAATAAAAAAAGAAATGAAAACTAGAAAACGGAAAAACTCAGTGCGTAGACAGAGACGCACGTGCTGGCCGCATTAACACCGTAGTTTTGTAAGAGGGGAAAAACGGCGCTGATGATGAGTGGTAATAATTATTTCGATGTGCGTGCTGGCTGCGAAAATGAAAAGGCGCTTTTATTATCATCGCCATTGCTGCGAAATATTTTGTAATGCTTGAAATTGTTTGGCGAAAATGAAAGGCTTATGCTTCTTGCACCCCGAAAATCCCTAAGTATAGTAGTACAACGTTTTTGCGGCGACGCAAAGAAGCCGGCACCCCAAAAAACGCAGACGATGACCTAACCTCAACAAGCGTCGACGAAAAGCGAGGAAAAATGGAAATGAAAATGGCAGACGGCTTGAGGCAGGCAATGGCCATAAAACATGGTCGGTGTTTTATTTTCTCGGGGTGGGTTTTTTCGGTGTATGAAATCATTTCCGCTTACGCTTTTCCCTCTGACATAAGTGGGTGTGGTGCCTCCGAACGGAACACTTGTCGTGCCAATGAAATTAATAATTAACCCGCCCAGCAGCAGCAGCTGCTAAAAATCGATATAATCGCAGCGGTCTGGCGATTTATCGAATTTATTATTGCTGATTTTGGTTATTTCACACTTTTCGCTATTCTAATAATACCAGTTACTAAGAAATATTACCAGTTTTTAGGGTTTAATGATAGAATAAGTCTGCCTTGCCAAAAAATTAAATTTAATCGTTGGGCTACACCCAGTTATCGATTAAGTTTTCAACCTTTTGTGGTTTTCAGTTGAAATGTTATTTATTTTCCCCATTTTCACAGCCTATAATTCTCGATTTTAGAAAAAGAATGTAAATTTTACTCTTCCTTCCAAAAACCGACATAAATCATCTTGATTATCGCTATTTATCGAATCTGCCACTTCTAACAAGAACAGAAATCGACTTTTTTCTTTTCTTTTTGTGTTATATTTTTTTGTTATTTTGCTGATTTCCTTGCCAGTTGCCAGGCGTCATGTCTATGTCTTCTCCTATATTCCCTTTTCACCCCCCTCTAAAAATCCCCGATGACTAAGAACGATTTCGCTTTCCTTGCGCTTGCCAATGCAAAATTAAATAGAAAATATGGGAAAACGCGTGCCGACACCTTTCACTTTATTTATTGTTGATATCTGTGTTAGGCAAATGAATGGGGGGATAATGATAATGACTGAACTGAATGAATGCCAAAGATGCTCCGCGATGCTGTTGAGGCAACACACAATGACCCGAAAGATAAAGACCGAATAGATACACATACATACAAACATACACATACATATGTATATAGCAGACACCAGCACCAAGCACCAAAGGGAGACGGAAGATAACCGAGACCAGAGATCAGATCAAACACACTAATAAATGTAACATCGAAAGTTGGGCAGGCTTACGCACCTGTTTTTCGGCCAAAATGCTGATGCTGTTGGCTGCACTTGCATATATCAATTTGCACTGTAATTGCACGGCCCGGTTTTAGGTTTCCAGTTGACTTTTGAGGAGGAAAGCGCCGCTAATGAGCGAGGAAAGCGGACTTTTTCGTACCGGACCAGTTGCCGTTGTTGTTGTTGTTGTTGTTGTCGTCGCCTCACACACTTGAAACAATTTGTTCTTCTTTTTCCCCCAACACGTTATTGAATCTTTTCACAGTGAACTAACTGGTTTTCAGCGCCGCTCGCCAAATACACACACATTAACCACTTTCCAGGGTTCTCTTTCTTTTTTTCTTTTTATTAATACTAATATTTTCGGCGATTTTATCTACAGCTCCTTGGCTTTTCGAATTAAATTCGGGTTTCGAACCCACCGCACAATTAACTAATTAAGCTAGTCGTGTTTTTTAACTAACCCCCGCGTGATTTTCGCCGATTTGCACTCGGGGCTGCTGCGCTCGAAAAAAAGTCGGACCTCGTCACTGAAGAAATGGAAAACAACTACAACAACTCTATTTGAGCGGGGCACCAGCTGATTTTTGATTAGAGCTGAAAAAACATCGATTGATACTATCGGTGCTTTAAGAAAAGCGATACATCGATACTTCTTTGAAGCGAGATAAATAGTTTTTTTTAAATTATTTGGCAAAAAGACAAGCAGTACAGCAACTTGCTGTCAAGAAGAATTACCAAAGTCAATAAAAAAAGTAGCAAGTAGTATATGTCTGAACATGGAGGTTGTTGTTTTAAAAAAGGCGGTAAATCGATTTCATGGTGAAATGCACCAGCTGTTTAGGAGTGGACTGCGATGTGTAGTTTGAAAGCGCAGTTGATAACAGCGAATACCACTGTCTAATAAAAAAATACTACTAAATACCATTATAAAATTAAAAATTATGTTCCATAATAAACTGAACGGATGTTTGATAACGCTGTTTTCGGTATGGCAACGATGTGAGACCCATTTTCCTCGAGCGTCTGGCAGCGCCAATATTGAGCGTTTTGGTGAGACCATTCACTTTTCGACTTTCCGTTATTACAGGCGGAAGATCATGCGGGCACACTTTACGAAAATAAAAACAAAATAAACGAATTTTGAAAAAATTAAAATAAATGTGCCAGTTAAGGCGCTGAAAATGCGGTTGCGCCGCCGCTGGCCGCGAAGGATGAGGCGCGCCATCGAGCAGTTAAGAATGCAGTCCCGCAGGAAGCTGCGTATGCTAATAGGTTAGAGCTTCCCAAACTCTTTCCTATAACGTACCGATTTCAATTGTTTATGCATTTTCAGGGACTGTAGGATTCTGTCTGGCCATTTGGCTGGCTGGGAGCTACCTTTTCACATCAGAAAGTGCCAAAACCGGCGACTTTAGCAGCTCCTGCAGCCCTATAGATGCGGTGTACACCTGGGTCAATGGCTCGGATCCGAGCTTCATTGAGGCCATCCGGCGATTTGATCCCAAGTACGATCCTTCTCGTTTCGACGACAAGAACGAGCTGCGCTACTCCCTTCGATCGCTAGAGAAGCACGCCAGCTGGATTAGGCACGTCTACATAGTCACCAATGGCCAAATTCCCAACTGGCTCGATCTCAGCTACGAGAGGGTCACAGTGGTGCCACACGAACTGCTGGCGCCCGATCCCTCCCAGCTTCCCACGTTCTCCAGCTCGGCCATCGAGACCTTCCTGCATCGCATACCCAGGCTGTCGAAGAGGTTTCTCTACCTCAACGACGACATATTTCTGGGCGCACCGCTCTATCCGGAAGATCTGTACACGGAGGCAGAGGGAGTGCGCGTGTACCAGGCATGGATGGTGCCCGACTGCGCCCTGGACTGCCCCTGGACGTATATAGGTGACGGAGCGTGCGATCGGCACTGCAACATCGATGCCTGCCAGTTTGATGGCGGAGATTGCAGCGAAACGGGGGCAACAGCAGATGGCTCCCATATCCTGCCGCAGAGCCAGGAGATGCATGAGTTGGGCGCAGCAGCGGCTGCTGTGCCACCAACTCCGGTCCACCGGTTTCCACACATGGGCCTGCAAAAGCTGTTCAAGAAGAGCTCTGCCAACTTCAAGGATGTAATGCGCCACCGTAATGTGTCCACTCTCCTCGAGCTTCGTCGCATCGTGGAGCGCTTCAACAAGGACAAGCTGATGTCCCTCAACCCTGAAATGGAGGTGAGCAGCACAGGGCCGCCGACCACGCAACGCCACAATGTGCTGCACAAGGAGGAATTCAAATCCTCCACAGACATCTACTCCCACTCGCTGATAGCCACCAACATGCTTCTTAACAGAGCCTACGGATTCAAGGCTCGTTATGTCTTGGCCCACGTGGGATTCCTACTCGAAGCGGAGATTGTGGAGGACATGCATCGACGCTTCCGCCAGCAGGTTCTGGACACTGCCATGCAGAGGTTCAGGTCACCCACAGATCTGCAATACGCCTTTGCCTATTACTCCTTTCTCATGAGCGAAACGCAGGTGTTGGGCGTGGAGGAGATTTTCGACCAGTTCGACACGGATGGCTCTGGGACGTGGTCGGATCGGGAGGTGCGCACTTTCCTGACCCGCATCTATCCGCCGCCCCTGGACTGGTCAGCCATGCGTTACTTCGAGGAGGTTATCCAGAATTGCACCAAGAATCTGGGAGTGAACTTGAAAGTGGACGTGGTGGAGCACTCAACGTTGGTCTACGAGAGATATGAGGACTCGAACTTGGTAAGTGAACTAGGAATCCTTCTCAGAGAACATTAAACTTATCCATTCCTTACATTTTTAGCCCACCATAACCCGCGATTTGGTGGTGCGCTGTCCCATTCTGGCGGAGGCCTTGACTGCCAACTTCGGAGTACGTCCCAGGTACCACTTCCATGTGAGTCCCAAGCGCACCTCCCACAGCAACTTTATGATGCTCACCTCAAACATCACGGAGGTGGTGGAGTCCCTAGACCGACTGCGTCGAAATCCGCGCAAGTTCAACTGCATCAACGATAACTTGGATGCGAATAGAAGCGAAGACAACGAGATTGTGCGTCACCTGCTCGAGGACTTTTACCTGTCGTTCTTGCCGCGTCGCAGCAAGTTCGAACTGCCGCCACAGTTCCGAAATCGCTATGCATCCTGGCGCGATTACCAGCGGTGGAAGCGCAGAAAGCGAGCAGTGCTGGTTGTGGGCTATCTAGTTAGTGTGCTCTTGGTGATCTTCCTGTTGCGCTTCATGTGCCAGCACAAGGCCAAGTTTGTGAGGCGCTGTGTGCAGCGTTTGTAGGGGGAAGTCTTTCCCGCTCCCATTCTATCTTCTGCAATGTTGTGATAAGTTGTGAAAATTTGTGTATATTGGCCATTTTTCTGCAAGCGAGCATAGTCAAATCTAGTTGTAGGCCATGTCTAAGGCTATTTTTCTAGTTCTTTAGATGCATGTTAGAGGCTAGTCCTAAGCTTAGCAAATAAGAGTGAATGTGTAGTGAATTCGTAGGAGTTTATTGTGTTCTTTTAAGACTTTGTGTGCATTACTTACAAACCCAAATATCAATGTGTACCGGGGTCTCTTGCGACCAAATACATATTAAAAATAATCTAGGATTCTTCACAAATCACTAGGGTTTATGTGTTTTAAAAAAACCCTAGTGTTTTTTGTGGCACCTCCGTATATGTTTTAAAGCTAATTTAAAAAGAAACTTTACTTAAATATTTTAGACAGAACGCTTTATATTATAGGAGAATCCTTTAAAGCCATAAATTCCATTTCCTTTATAAGTTTCTTGCTTTGATTATACTTTAATTTATTTTCTGCTAGTTTGTATACAAACCTAAATTTTGTAAAGGAAAAATATACATTGAAACAAGTCAACAACTTATAGGATTATAAGCAAGAAAGTTAGCAAAAATCCAAGCGAAAGAAACTGAAATATGTGGCAATATTACATTAACTTCGAAGCTCTTTACAAGTGTATCTCTATCATTTTGTACTTACTTAAGTTTAATTCTATAAATGGCATAGTTTTTATTTTAAATACTTGAAAAACTAGCTGCAGAAATCTATATGGTTTTTAGAACTATTTTAAAAACTCCGTTGATTTCTGTAGCTTCATCTTTAGAGTTTAAAAGGTCCCACTTTAGTTATTTCTTTAAACAAAATATACAATTTCTATTCATTATTGCGCTGGTCTCCTTATTAAATTAGTTTTTTTTTTATGTTTATTGTTTGGCTGCTGCCCAAAACTACAGATTGCTGGCAGCACTTAGAGTATCGGTTCCGGCTCCCCTGGCGCGTCGTCGATGATTGCCGCAAAATCTGACCGCCCGCTGAGCGGTGGGCGTTGCCGAACAATTCACTGCTAGCCCACAAGGACTCTCCCTAACTACGTCATCACATTTTCGCGCTGGTTTTTTACGCTTACGGCCAGGGGGCCAGTGGGTGGTTTGTAATTACAGTTAGGACGGGTGCCACCCACTCCTTCCTCGGATTGTGGCCACAAAAAAGCGATAGAGAGTCGTCGGCACTTTGCAGCTCTACGGGCCGGAAGTCGGTGGGCGGAACTGGAGCGAGTCCAGACAGACTGACACGGGTCTCTCCGGTCCCCTTTTTTGGGGGGCGTGGCGATGGCTATAGCTCCCCAATGTCCTGTGCATATCACGATGATTTTTGCTCTTTTTTTGCAAGGAACATCTTGGTATTTTTTATCACTCTGCTGCCTTCATTCGATTTGCGCTTTTATTATTTTGCCAACTCATGAAATCGCTTGAGCCTGGTCTGGGGGAGTAGTGGGTGTAACCTATCGCCGGATGCTGTGGCATAAATTGCGTCCGCCGTTTTTTACCCCGACATTGGCCGGAATATGAGGGGTCAGATTACTAACTATATCGAAGTGGCTCAGCGGGAGATCTCCTTCATTCCTGGCCAGGAATATCAATTACCGAAAACAGCAGCTCGTCTTATCTGAGCCCATCACTTTTATCACTTGTCTGCACGTGTGTCCCGAGTTTTACGGTTTAGACGTGCTGCTCCTGCGCACACCGGTCTCTCCATCCGCATTCTGGCCTCGTAACTCATCCTAAACGATCTCTAGTTGGGCCACCCAAAGAGACTCGATTTCGGAATTTGGAATACGTGCACATGCCACAATTTGGTTTATTATGGTTTATGGTGTTGTTCCCTAATCTCGATCCTTGGTCTACCACAGAGCGGAAGTGATTGTGGGTTGACCGTGCCTTTGGTTTCCTTGTTGAATGCCGGATCGTTATGCCAATTTATGCAAAAGAATGTGTGTGTGGGATCGGAAAGAATATGTAGAATTTAGGTGGTTTTTTAAGAGGGAAAGTTTACATTTCCGGGGAAGAAAAGAGGAAATTACGCAGGCAGAACTGTTGAGGTTAAGGAATAAGGTTTAGCTAATTGTTAGATTATTCAAATGGTTTTATTAATACAAAATAAATAAAAATATAAAATAATAAGAAATTCTCTCGTTCGCTACTTTTTTTGCATAACAGAAAAGGCTTAGAAAAGAGAGCGAGAGAACTTGCATACATAATACGTACATCTGCAAATAATCTCTCTGAAAATCAACTTCCTAAAGCGAGCGATAATTTCCCTCTCTCTTAACCATTTCCTTATAGCAAACAACATCCAGAGAGCTACAACAACTCTCTCTTCTAATAATCCTATATCCTTACGAAAACCCCTTCCCTCCCATCCTTAATGCCCACTTCCTTCCTTAACCCTATGATTATATTAGATCCTTCCCAGAAGCCAATGCCCCAAAGGCAGACCCCTTAGAAGTGCCGACACATTTGATCAAATCCCAGACAGTTGGACACCCGCTTCTAATATTTTTCCCCGAATCGTTTAGGCCACAGCTAGATGAATATAATATATTTCTATTTAATTAGCCGGCACGAAGTCGGTGGACACATTTTGACAAACGGCTTCCTTCGTGACCAGAAAGTAGCCGCGAAAACTCTTTTGATAACTGATCAATTCATATATGCATTTTCATAATATTTTCGAGAATGCATTATTCTAATTTATCTTGATTGCATTATTCATGCGGTCGGCACTTTTGTTCAAACTGCCTGCCTGCACATACTTATATAGCAATAATCATTTTCAAATTGTTTGAATAATAACTACCAGGCCCCCACTACCCGCCCTGTGAGAGGGCGAGAAAAAAGCGGGGGCGTGACGGCACCGACATACAATATGGAAAATGCAGTATAAATAAAGAATTAAGACATTAAATCGTTCATTGCGGCAATTTACATTCATTATTATTACGAGCTCGCCGCTACGTGCCCATAAGCCATGGGAATTGGAATACGGAGGGACGAGAAGGTGGACACTGGCCGCCAGTCGGTGGACAGAAAACCGGCGACACTGCTCAATGGAAATGAAGGGTTGGGAGACGGCCGCCGCCACTTGCATGTTTTATGCTTCGGTTTTGGAAATTAATAAAATCATGAAAATCGTAATTAATTAATTCCAACAAACAAAACGAAAAGAAAGAAACCCGCCAAGAGTTCGGATCGAATATAAAAATACCTTGAAATAAGTATTTATAAGTTAAGAGTTTTGAATGATTTGAAATTGGTTTATATATTTTCAAAGGCCTTAATTTAAAGCTCATATATGTATAAGTTCTAAACTTATGGTAACAATAACTTAGTAATTAAATATAAAATTTAAAACTAAGCCGTTCTATAAAGTTAAACATATAGTTTCCTTCTAATTTAATCTTCTTTAAGTCAAAGTAGTCGACGTTTAATGGGAAAAAGAAAGTGTAAGGTAAATAGAATTTATTTAATAAGTTCCTGGGTTTTAAATACATAGAAATATGAAATTATTACACAAAAATCGTTTAAAAACATAAAATGGCTAAAAATAATTTCTAAAACATTCGTCAAGTTATTTTTTTTAAACTAGAAGGAAGAACGAAGAAATTGGAAGGAATTATTAACATTTCCTACTTTAAATTAACAGATAAACATTTATAATTCCGCTTTGACTGATTGAAAATACAATTACTAAATATTACAAAAGAAAAACAATTTTGTAGAACCTGTTAAATATTAACAAAGATATTCCTAATGAAAAACTCTTGAATACCTATCAATTTCCTGTTTAAACTTTATAAATTCTAACAAAACTCATCATTCTTTTGAATCCTTGGAAGCCAAGAGTCCTCGGAATCCCCAACTACCCCATCTAGGGGCCCCTGTCCCTGGCCTGTCTCCGTTCCCAAAGAGAATACCCAAAATGCATTGCCGCCGGTAGCTGCCGCCTGTCCACGCTGACGGATGGATCGTCATCGCTGTCCGCTGATTAGGGATTCAGGTGCGTGAGTGCATTTTCGTTTTGATTTTTTTCTTCTTCTTCGATTCTTTGGCTTCAGCGGAATTTCAACCGGCGGAGCCAGAGCTTTGGGTGCCCGTCTTTGGGGACTGACAGATGGCAGTGCCAGTATGCCAGGCCCCCCCCCCCACTTCTTACCCCCCTTTGTTTACAAGCCGTTTACATATCGCTGATTTGATTGTCGCTGATTGTCCATGAGAGGGCAGTCAGCAGTCGATTCATGGGCATTTAATTCACGGAGACATTCCCGCTTGTCTTGTAATGAGTCGTCCTCGGTGCCTTTGATGGCCCCCCGAAGTGGCCAGAAGATCATATATGTACATAGGTTCCATGGCAACAAACTTGCCACAAACCAAGCGAATCCCGGAGAAGTCCTCTTCGCCGCCTTGCGACATGTGTGCTCCCCGAAGTGGGCGTGTCCCGGCCTCATGACAAATTATGACAGCGCGCATTTCTGCCTTGATTTATGACCACTCGCTCGGCTAGTGGGTCCTGCTTGCCCGCTTTCAACTATGACCCCCTTTTTTTTTGCGGCTCACAGGATCTGGATTTGAATCTGTACCCTTGCCATTTCCCTGCATTATGTTTTTTTTAATGATTTTAAAGTGATTTTTAACGTGGTGCTGCCTTACGGTTGCTTAACTGCTCTGAGCGACACAAATCCGCGCGTAATTAATGGCAATATAATTTACAACAAAAGCGGTGAAACTATGAGTAGAAACAGTCTGTGGTGGCTGTTTTGGTAACGTTTGGCTATAACGAATTGTGAGTGCTCTACACACAGTGTTGCCCCCAGGCAATACATTAACGTGTTCGTACATTATTTATTTGTGGAAGTAACACAGTGCTGTGCCGAAGGACCTTGCCCAGCGATGATTGCTTTGAATTTTGTTGGATTTCATGATTTATTTATATTATCTTAGCCAAATAATTTTTTTAAAGTTCAAAATGTGCTAAAAGAAATCCATAATAATGGTGCTATAAATTAAGTATAAGTATATTGATATTATTTTAGCCAAATACGTTTTTTAAAGTTCAAAATGTGCTAAAAGAAATCCATAATAATCGTGCTATAAAGTAAGTATAAGTATATTGATATTATCTTAGCCAAATAAGTTTTTTTTAAGTTCAAAATGTGCTAAAAGAAATCCATAAAAATCGTGCTATAAAGTAAGTATAAGTATATTGATATAATTTTAGACAAATAAATTTTTAAAGTTAAAAAGTGCTAATACAAATCCATAATAACTTTGCTATAAGGTCAACAAATTTTACTATTTACTAATTGCGGTATGAAGTTAGACGTTTTAACGTTACTTCTAAGAGAAGAAATTGCTAACATAATATTATCCTTTGATTCCCTAATTAATAATGCACAATGACAATAAAATTCTTATCCAAATAAGTTCTTCCCTTGAAAAATATAAATGTTTTCTTTTTAATAAAAATATAAGAATATATTCTTATAACACACTAACCGCTGTAGCGCAATCCCTAAACCAACCTAGCTGAACTCCGATTCCTGCCGCACTTTGTTCATTTGCCGCAAAGTCAGCTTCAGGAGTGCCGAGTTTCCAGCTTCCGATTTTCAGTACCGAAAAGAGCATCGCTTGGCAATCCCGCAGCCGGCAGCAAATTGCCAGCAAAGTGTTACAATAATAAAAACTCATGCTTGGAGGCGTGTCCCAACATATATATGTATGTAGCTGCGAACGACGATACACACAAGGGTGCCGGTTCTGGCCCTTCCCTGGGGTGGTTTTCTACTGATTTCCTTCTCCCTTTTTTTTTTTTTTGTTTGTCGCACAATTAGCGAGCTGAGAGGGGCGAGCAGAGGGGAGTTGCAAATAAACAGAAGTCAGGAGGCGGCCAATAAGTTGGCTAATGCAATTAAAAACTCACACAAAGGCGCGACAGTCCCGATGCTAATAAGTCATGAGGGAAGAAGGATATCGGGATACGGAAAGGATCTGGTAGAGGCGTGACACGTGAGACACCTGGAGTGATTGCTGGCCCATCCATCGCTCACTCGCTCACTCACTCTCTCTCGCGGCTTTCCCCGATCCAACCCCTGGACTCCGATTTCGTGACAATTTGGTGCGTTAAATTACAAAAATTAGTCACAGATAAATCGAGTCGAGCTCTCGTACGGAAATGCTCGATTTTCGACACTCCAAACGGCCACTTTGGGCCGTGCTAAATCGCACAAATTGGCAGTTTAATTGTTCCAATTGACATCGAGGCTAGATTTGGGTCCCTTAAGTGGCTCCTGGCGGCTTCTGGTCTCTGACTTTTTGCTCCTGTTTGGGCGTGTTTATAGAACGCCAGGATTTATGTCCCATTTTTGTGGTCAAGCGCTTAGAGAAAATATTATCAGGGAGTTATGTGTTTAACTTGGGTTTTCTCTGGGTAAATGTGTCGAAATTCATTTAAATATTTCACTTTAATAAGTAATACTTACAGCTTATATTGTGTAATATAAAGTACGCTTAAGATGCCTTTAAAAATCCATAATAATCGTCAAAGTTTTCTTCTTTTTTACATATCTAAAGCAAACAACATTTATATATTTTTTTGATTTTTCGTTCGTTTATTTACAAAAAGAAATCTCCATTTATTTACACAGAAACAGAACACAGCCCCATCAGTAGATACTCCGGGCTAGGGAGAGCGTTGTGGCTCCCCCCAAGCTGACACCCAATCCCACACCTCCCACAACTGGTGGCGGTGGTGGAACCACAATGCTGGAGGCACCGCTGAACTTCTCAAAGCCACCGATTGTCTCCGCCGAGAGCTTCTTGCGCAGATCCGGCTTGGGACCGCTGAGGCACATCTTCTCCAGCTGCTGATGCTGTGAGCGCACGGCAAACCTATTAACATGGACTGGTATGGGGACCACGATCTTGGTGCCACTTGTACTCCCATTACGACCCAAACCGTGAGAGGTGAGTCCGGCCTTAACCCTTTTCCACTTGGCCCGTCGGTTTTGAAACCAGATTTTCACCTGTTTTATTAAGGGGTTAATTAGTTATGGGTTTCCTTAAGTAATTTTCAAGCCGAAACCCACCTGAACCTCGCTTAATTTCAGACTGGTGGCTATTTGACTGCGCTCGGTGAGACTGAGATACTTCTTGGCATGGAACTCTCGCTCTAGCTCCAGCAGCTGCTCCGAGGTGAAGGCGGTGCGTCGGCGACGTGACTTGGAGCTTGAGCTGGAGCCATTGCCCTGGGAGTCCTTGCTGCCCATTCCGCCGGCATCATGTCGCGAATGGGCGCCCTCATCGTCACTGCAATCCTCGCTGTCCGAATTGGTGTAGGCTGGAAGGGGAAAGGATCATTGGTTTTGGGGCTTAAAATAATTAAGCTAGGGTAAGGTAAGATGGAGTTTTCTACATCTTTTATAAAGATGCCACTATAATATCTAATATCTTATAAAATCTATAAAATATATAAATAAAATGTCTGCCATATTAACTACCCTTTCAAATGTATCTTAACTAACTTGTATGCATAGCTGATTATGGATTCCTTTTCCTACACTTATCAGTACTTACTACCATCGTAAAATCGCCACTTCAAAGTATCTCTTTATTCCATAATTTAGTCCCGGTTCAGCCCACATCCTGGCTGAGTCTTAACCAAGCTCAAGTCCCTCTCTCTCTCTCTACCTAACATATCTCTTCTCAAGATATAGACCCATTAATGGGCCCCCTAACAAGTTCGGACTTCTGGCGCAAATGGGCTGTGCCATAACTTGTGGCAAACATATTTATTTATAACTGGATACATGTGTCGGAGACAGTCCTGTCCCTGCCCCCAAGTTGTGAGGAATGCTCGAAACTTAATCTGTTTGTTTTGGGTGGACACGAGTCAACCCTGAACGTTAAATGATGCCCCATTGGCGGCGGATGAAGATGCCAACGAGAGATGCCACTCCACTCTCTTCCCCCCAACTCCGATTCCTGTTAATTTTAAGTACACGGTTAAGCGGTTTTTTAACACTTACACGCTTCAAAAGAGCTTGGCTGTCACTGATTTATCTGGGTCTTCGAATCCGGCAAGCACCCACATAGCCACCCCCGGGATAACACCCTTAACCCAGCCACCCACTTGACTCCGGTTATGAATATATTAGTCGGGGAAATTTGTTGCGCTTTTTACAGCTCGGCTGGGTTGGTAAATTGATTATGGCACGGTTGCCTCAGTATCCAGACACTTTGCCAAGGAGCACAGCAGGGGGGCCACGGATGATTATGGCTACGACGATGATGTTCTGTGGTATACACTTCCATTCCATTCGAATGACCGGACTAAATCGTTATGTTTGTCAAAATGTCAGCACTCCGGCCGTTCCTCTATTGTGGTCGAGTCGAGTGTCTGGAGCTGTCTGGAGTTTTGTAAACTTTTCACAGCTTTGATTGACACCGAACATTGGGTCTTAATGCATTCTATGCTAATTTTGATTATGATGTGGCGGGCTCAATTTTAATTACCGTGACAACAACACTTTACAAAGTGAACCCAACTGGACAGGGATAGTCCCAGGAGATTATATTAATGTTAACTCTCCTAAGATCAGATTAATGTTATATATTTGAATTAAAATTCGAAATTAGAAGTATGTTTTCTTTTGTTAGTGTTCTTAACTCACGAGATCTTATATCTGTGCCACTTGTTCTTCAGTGTCATATAAGTTTTACTAAGGGGAAGGTGTTTTTGTTAATGGTATCTCAAAGAATTGAGTTCATTCATCATATTTCCTCAATTAGGAACATTAACAATCTAGATTATACATAAATATTTATTTAAAATAAAGGGAAACTTGGGTTTAATATGGCATTAAAGTAGAGGACTTCTTTAAGTACTTTTTCGCTTAATAACTTGAATAGTGCACAAACTATAAATGTTCTTTTAAAATAGAGTTATAAAGCCTTGATATGATGGTAAATACTTCAATAAATACTTCAACCTTAATATAATATTTAAGGCTTCATTTTTCTATAAATTATGACAATGAAGGATACCGGAAACGTTCTTTAAAATGGTCTATAAAATGAATTATAGAAACGTTATTCTTCGGATTTCATCCAGTGCAAGGTAAGCAGTACAATATTAACTAAAATTTTTAATGGAATTTAATGGAATTTATATGATAAAATCGTATGAGTATAAAGCAGCATAAAAACATCTAAAAACGTTGTAGTATTTTAATATTCCTTAAAAAACAAAAAGTATTCAAAACTAACAAAGTATCTGAGGCAAATTTAAATGCAAGATTTATCAAATTTTAACGAGAAAAATCCTCAATCTCCTTCAGATTTCCTATATCCTAGAAAAGATCACTGCCTTCTCGTACCCACCTCCATTCCGACTCTTGTCCAGCTCCCCGTTGTAGTTCCGCGGGGACATGGTCAGGCTGATGTCGCTGCAGGAGTCGCCGCTGCACTCGAAATCCTCGTCCACGCCCACATCCAGCGTTGGCTCCACGGGACTATGGCTGCCGGACTTTGCCGGCGAGGAGTGTGCCAGCTGTGCCGTTGGCTCCTGGAGCTGCATCAGATTGTGATTAGATGGATCCTCCTGGATCCTGCCAGCGGCGGCCATGTGCTGCAGTCTGGCATGGACACTCAGACTGTGCACATAGTCCTGGTTCATGAGCTCTGCCAGTCGCCGGTAGCTCAGATCCGTGGGCGCTACGCCGGCGGCAGAGGCGACGGGATTGAAGGGCAGGAAACGTGTATCCAGCGGATGAGGCAGCGTCGTTGGATGCTGCTTCTCCAAGGCATGTGGTGGAGGCGGCGGCGGCGGTGGCTGCTGTGGCTGTGGACCCGGATGACTAGCTGGATTAGGGGGCAGGTAGCAGCCGCCGGCAATTAAATGCGTTAATCTCTCGTGGTTCTGCGCAAAGTATCCATGCAGCCAGGGATTGTACAACGGAAACTGGGTGAGGCCCAGGGCAGAGCTGGCCACCATGGCGCGGGCACTCAGCTCCTGCTCCTGGTCGGGCTCCTGCTCCGGCTCGGGCTCCCGCTCCTCCGGCGGCGACGGTGGCGCAGTATTGGCAGGTGTTTGGTTGGCAATCAAGCTCTCGATCGAGAAGGGCTTGGGAAAGGGCTTGCTGACCAGCTTGGTGGTGCCGGCATCCAGGTTGCTTAGCTCTCCGTTCTGCAGCAGGGCAGGCCGTTCCATGTTGCCCTCTCAAAAATCACAAACGTACACACACTGCCGAGATATATCTTTATAAGATTGAATTTTTTTTTGTGGTTAATAATTGTCTTTTGTTCGGGGACAGACACGACGCAGTGAACCGTTCAGAGATCTGCGGGCAACTGTCGAGCTGCGTCAGACATCACGTACGCGAACGGCAGGCACCCAAGTGGCGAAGCCACCACCAAAGACTTGCCCAGTGGCTCCGCCCTCTTTTCAATATGGCGCATGACAAGCGTGCTGGTGTCTCTGTCTGCCGGAGCATTCCCATTGGCCGTTGGCTAATTGCCGGGTGGTGCGGACAACGAACCAGTTTCCGGCAATGGAGCCTGCAATGGAGCCAGCACCGCCACCCACTCCCTGCCATTTGGCACCCCGTTCCCGCTCCGTAATTGCGTTCTGCTCGAATCGTTCGGTAATCAGACATCGCCGGACTGCAGAACACAGAACGCCCTGCCATTAATGCGCCGTCATCGTTAGCTTCTGTCCTGGTGGGGATGCATCTGGGGTTGGGTGGGTTCTCGCGAGGCATATTAGTGACCAATTTAAATTCAAACATCAGTGGCCCGATGGGTGTGACTGTCGGGCATCATTAGCAGACACTCGAGTCGCCCTAATGCTCACCGATTTGTATCTGCAATTTACTTTATGTAAGATATCTCTCGGCGGTAAATACATATGTACATATATATGTATCTGTGGGGGAGACACTCCCATTTGGTTTGATATATCTATTAGGACCACAAGCTAGCCCAGACTGGCTTAGTTTGGGAGAGCCTAGGAGTTAACTTCCGCTGTGAATCACAAGTGTTTGAAAAGTTCCCCATTAATTCGCTGCTTAAAAAACACTTTCACTTGTCAGGAAAGATGATTATTATTTCGATTATTTTCTGGATTCTATTTATAGATTTTAGTTATCAGTTTTAACATTATACGTTTACTTTGGAGACTCTTTTACTTCCCTAGAAATTATATTTTCAAGATCATGTTGTGAGGAAGAAAAAGAAAAACAATGTATTTAGTATTTTCCAACATCATTTTTAAAGTTTTATTATTAAAATAACCTTAAGTAATGGGAATTAAAACTTATGTTAGCTTTAATTATAACTAATTCTATTATATTCGGATTTTAAATATTCTTATTTTGTACATATATAAGCACATCTATTACTAGAGACATCATTATGGATCAAAAATCGATGAATAAAGTAAAGCAAGTTTATAACGTATTAAATTAATCGTAAATGTATTTTTCTATTTGTAAATTGAAGTAATTTCTAGCATATTTCGTACACAATTTCGTATTGGTTTAAAATCCAGAAAGAGTTCTGAAGAACTTATGACAATAATAGGATTTTTCTCTAAGATATACGACACCTTTAAACGTATCTAAAAAAGATCTTAGCTATGAATAAATTGATTATTATTACTCATTTATACTTAAATTGGTTTTTGTATTGTTACTTATAATAAATAATATTATAAACTAAGCAAATAACTGAAATAAAATTATGATTTCTAGTTTTTAATAAGTTTCCCTAAACTGCAGCAGGGTTCTATTATATTAACCTCCGTTTTAGCCACATCCGCCTCCGCATTCCGCCAAAGGCTCGTCTTTAATTGAAATGCCGATGGGTGCGATCGATTCACACCGCTTCTTGGGCCCCCAAAATAGCAGGTGGTAACAATTTGCATGTGTATTATGGCTTAATTGATCGTAATTGACCAAAATTTTGGCCATAAGCGACGAGGCTCTGCCATTGATTGGAGCACCAATTGGCCATTGGTCACGTTCGGGTGTTTGAAATCTTTTACGAGCAGCGGAACATTGCAAACATTTTCACCGATTCGACAATTGCATAAATTACAATATAATTATGCGGCTCGTTGATAATTTTTTTGGTTTTTCGAATTATGATGAAAGCGACTTGTGGAGGGTGGGCGGGGGCTCTTTTTCTCATTATTTTGGCATTTTGTCAAGGATTGGGATCGGGCTGGTTGGGGTAAATACATATCTTTGGGCTGACTCTCTACTCTGGCAGCGGAAAACGGGCAAATTAACGAAATGCAACGAAGCGTTGAATGCGCTCAAATAAATCAGAGCGCTGTTGACACTCAGCCCCATTCCCATTCCCATTCCCCAATTCCCCAATCCCCAATCCCGAATCCCGAATCCCATGTGCAGGCAGCAAAAGATACAGAACAGACACATAACAGATACAGATACAAATGCAATTCGCTCTCTCTTGCGTTTTTTAGATTTTTTGATTGCCGCAGACGGAGGACAATTCGAAATTATTTACTGACAAATTGTTGCGAATTGCTGGCATTTTTCGACGGCCAAAGAAATGCGCACACACAGCACAAAGAATAACGAAAATAATTAAAGCTTTATCGAGACGTATAATGAGATACGAAAGTATCTGCAACTAAGTACCAGGATACAGTGCTCGCTGTCTGCGGTCTCTAAATTATATCGTTCGACTAATGAAAATTAAAATTTCATGGCATTCGACGCGATGTGAAGGCGAACATGTGTTCCCGTGACCGCAGAACACGGAGCTATGACTATAAGCTGTCCGATGTTTACCCAACATTGCCACGCCCCCCACTCAATTTGCGGCCATGCTCCTCCTGGCCTCCCTGGCCAGGTAATTGTGTCATTTTTTGTACCCCTTCTGCCGGCTACCCGTGCCAGAGCCTATACCTCACTGTCTGTGTGTATCAGTATCGGTGTATGCATTTGTTTTACCTGTAATTAAGGACCTCTGGCTTATGCCAAATTGTTTACACAATTTAATTGGAGTATTGGAAGCAAATTACAGTTTTCGATTTCTCCGTCGATGCTCGTTTGTGGGTAAGCATGGTTTATTCAGTAATTAACGAGTCCTCGGGTCCCTCGTTTGCATGGCCACTCATCGAAAATGTAATATTTGTGGAGGGGGAATTACTTTTATTGACTAATTTCAAGGTGAGTTATCAAATACCATAAATTGCTGCTGAGGTGTGAAATATCGGACTTAAAAAGTAAAGAACTCGAACACCTAAATGTTTTGGCATTGTGTTTTAATAATATAGTCACTATTAATAATAAATGTATTTATCAAAAACCATGGTTAATATATAATTAACAAGGATATTGAACTTTTTAAAATGTTCACAGATTAAAACATTTTGCCATGGCGTAGATGGGTAAAATATTTTAAGCCTAGACCACGACAATAAAAAGCACCATTAAGTCCTAAGCCTGATAGAAAAACAACATCACTTTCCTCAGTTATTTATAATTAAAATAACGCAAATACGTATATTAGTAAGTTCTTGTTTGTTTCTTTTATTTTTATTTTTTAATTTATAGCTTTAACGTTAACTTAAACTTAAATTAAAAACGTCTCTTAAAAAAAATAGTATTTTTTTTGGTAGTATTATGTAGGTATTTTTGAAAACAGAAAATTTCCGGATCTAAGGTACGCGTACCGCGGTCACACTGATTTTCTTTCCTTCATTTCCGGTAAGTGTGGGTGCTCCGCGTTTTTTGCAGAATTAAATTTTTCTCATATAACTCGTGACAAAGGTGTGCATTTTCTGTGAAATAATATACTAAGGACTTAAAACTTTAAGGATTGCCACCCATCAGATTGATACACTACCGATAAATAGCTGTAGTTGACGTTGAAAAATCGATAAAGCGGCCCCCTGCTGCGGGCGCCCCTTTGAACCGGCGGCGACATATGATTTTTCTAGAATCAAAATGACTATCTTTGCGGTTACATTACTTAACCATAGGTTTCCCTTCTTGTTCTACAGCTGATAAACATGCCTGAGCTGACCGAAATCAAGAACGAGGCCGCGCCCTCCACCTCCGCGGAGGCGAAGCCCGAGGACGTTCGCGTCGAGGATGACGGTAGCGATAGCGACTCCGATGGCGGCATGCCCGGTCTGGAGGAGGCTGGTGCAGCCACCACACAGCTGGGAGGCGGTGCCACCGGTCTGCCCATCGACCTTGTGTCCAAGGCCAAGCAATCGCGCGGGGAGAAGAAGGCCAGGAAGATCATGCTGAAGCTCGGCCTCAAGCAGATCCAGGGCGTCAATCGAGTGACCATCCGGAAATCGAAGAACATCCTGTTCGTGATCAACAACCCCGATGTGTACAAGAACCCACACAGCGACACCTACATCGTCTTCGGCGAGGCCAAGATCGAGGATCTGTCGCAACAGGCCCAGGTGGCCGCGGCCGAGAAGTTCAAGGCCCCCGAGGTTGCTGGCGCTTCCGACAGTGTGGGTGCTACCACATCGGTGGCACCTATTGCCGAGGAGGACGAGGAAGAGGTGGACGACACTGGCGTCGACGAGAAGGACATTGAGCTGGTGATAACGCAGGCGAACACGACGAGGGCAAAGGCCATCAAGGCGCTGAAGAACCACAACAACGACATAGTCAACGCCATCATGGAGCTGACCATGCTCTAAAGCGCACTCCAGCCGTTGCTGCTGCGTCTCCTCATTTCGTTGTTTACCCGCCTTTCGATACCCCAACTGATCCAAATGCAGTGCATGCCCCTCCTGGGCAGCACGTATCACCAGTCGAACATTTAATTATATTTCACAAGATTTTTTAAATCTTAATAAAAGTGGACTTCATTCAGATACGGTTTTTATGTCATTTTCGACTAGCTTTGGGTTGAGACACTCGCGAAGGTCGCTTTAAAAATGCCACAGCTTAACAGAATCGATTAAGTTGAGTCCGAGATTCCGGATTAAGTACGTTGAGATTATGGAGACTGGCACATAAGGGGGTTGTCACTACGGGGATTAGCTATTACATTTAGGATGCGGCCAGTTTAAGTACCCTGGCCTGGCTACGCGACTGTAGCCGTATGTCAGCCGGACCCTGCATCCAGGGCTCGCCGTCTGCCTGCATGGGAACCGTCTCCTTGACTTGTAACTGCATTTGAGAGGTAAAAATTAACATCAATTCAGTTGGAATAAGGGCCACAACTTTACCCTTATTTGCTTGGCTTGGCCAATGCGAACTGGCTTGCTTATATTGCACTGAAGCTGGGCAATGTGGAACGAGGAAACAATGCCAAATACCTCCATCAGGCCATCGGAGATGGAGTTAACGATGCGCACCTCGCCATTTGAGTTGCTCAGCTCGCATAGCTTGCAGCCAGCGCCCCAGGAATCGATGTTTAGAAACACCAGGGCCTGCAACTCCGGCAGTTGCACTGGCTTGTTGTCCAGGTACAGGGTCAGCTTGTCTTCGAGATGCTCGCAGCCAGGTTGCATAACCTGTTGCGTTCCAAAGGTGAAGTAGAGAAGCTGTAACAAAGGGTTGGGTTATTAAGATCAATATTTACTTACATAGATTTACTCTACCTTGTTAAAGATACGACTGCTGAGCAGATAAAAACGAGATTCTCGCGTCTTGTGGAAATTGTAGGTGATGTACGCGTCCACGCCCACGCTGAAATAGTTGTAGACGTGTACAGTCTTCGTAGGATGCCTCTGAATGGGCAGCCGGTAGTGGAGCTTCTCGATTTGCAGGTCGTAGCGATCCAGATTCACGGAGCGGGCGCGCCGAATACTGCGCAGAATCTGGACCGGATCGAGGACCGAAGGCGGCTCCGGTCCCCAGCCCAGAACTCGCGACAAATCGTTGCCGGTGCCCAGCGGCATGATGGCCACCGAGGGTTGGGGCTTGATGTTCAACGCGTAGATGGTATTGAGCACCCAACCGATGGTGCCATCGCCGCCAGCCACCAGTATGCGACACGGGCGAGGACTGGCCTTGGCGGCCCACTGCAACGCATCCTGTGGACCGCGGGAGCCCAATTCCATGACCTGCAGCGGATGCAGGTAGCCTCGCAGCAGGGACAGCACATTGGCGCCCGTGCTACTGCCCGACTTGGTGTTGGCAATCACAATCAGCGGCTCCCAGTTTTCAATGTCCGGCGGCGTGATGCTGGCCAAATGCAGGCGCATGTCCTTTGTCCGGGCCGCAACGAAGCTGTAGGGCGGGAAGATCATGTCCTTAAACTCGCCAAAGTCGCAGGAGCCCTTCACGTCGGCGCTGGAGTAGCAGTCGTTGTGGTAGCAGCGCTGGCACCAGGCACAGCGCCAGCCATACAATCCTGGATCAGTGCTGACATGGTGATCCACCTCCTCGCCGCAGTCCGCACAGTGGACGCCCATGGGCAGGTTGCCGTGCACCCACAAGTGGCGCACGGAGGTCTCGTTGCGCAACCATTTGTCCTTGCAGCGGTACTCCCTGTCCGCCCGCCTCTGGCACCCTGGAGTTGAGTGGGTGCACAGACCGCAGCAGTCACAGAAAAGTCCCGCGGACGGGGTCAGGAGGATCTCGCACACGTTGCAAAAGCATGCCTGGAAGAAAACATGGCCGAGATGAGAAGGGGCTGCTGTGGGGGAGTTGGCAACAAGTGAGTTCGCGCACCTGCTCGATGACTTTTATTGATTTCCAGCTATGCCGTGTTTTGCCCGAAAGCACGCTGATAACGAAGTCTTCGGCTAGGAGGCTGCGACAGAAGGCGAACAGTATCCCAAGGGCGAGCAGGGAGCCAATCAGCGCCTCCACGCTCAGCTCTATGGTGGCTAAGTCCATGGATGGCCTCAAATTAAGCTAAATATTCGCGATATCTTTGCATTTTCACGATTTGTTTTTGCTGGTCTACGGTGTGACCAATAGAGCTGGGTCGACCACTCATGCACTATCGATACATCAAATTTTTGTGAGAGAATTACACTATCGATGTGTGGAGTTCTTTTAATTTTCCAAACATTTGAAGTCTTTGGCGTATTGCAGGTGTCGATTAGATGCCAGGATGTAATTATTGCAAGATTTTTATAATGGGCGCTCAGGAAAAATTGAGCTGCTCTACGATGTCGAAAAATAACATCGAAGTATCGTCTTTTTGGAAATCATCGATAGTGTATCATATCGAAGGTTTTTCTGCTCTAGCGTGCCAGACGTAAGTTTTCCGAAAAAGCGATTATTCCTAGTAATAAACATTTAAATATATAGTCCAAAATGAAGGTCATCTACAACACCCTGTTCAAGCGTACCTCCACCTACGCCGTGGCCATCATCGCGACTACGTTCTTCTTTGAGCGCGCCCTCGATGTGACTTCCGTGGCGATCTTCGAGAACGTCAACAAAGGCGTAAGTTTTCCGTACTTATGTAAGAGGAGTTCCTTGCTAAAAATCGAATTTCCCCCCTTTGCAGAAGCTCTGGAAGGACATCAAGGCCAAATACGAATAAATTAGGATGATTTGATGTAATTAGCATAATAATCAACGTTTATTCTAAACGAAACGAAAACTAAGCGCGTGTTTTTGTTATTTATCCGATTTTTGGGGTGTCGGGTTTTCCAGGCCCTGTTCTGTAACATCCCAGGGCTTTTCGTGCCGCTTGGCATCCCAGGGCTGTGTGTTGGACAGGCGGGCGGGCTCCTCGAAGGATACACCATTGTCCTTGAGGGTCTGCAGCAGTTTCTGGAGCTTGCTTCCGGGAACCGCCTCCACGTTACAGGTCATCTCGGTGATTCCGGATTGTAGGCAACGGTGAGCCAGCACACGTCCCAGGTTTACGAAGGCGGCCGTGTCGTTAGTTTTGTAGAGTTGCTGCTTTATGGCCCACTCCTGGGTGCTGGCGCTCAAGATGGTTCCATTTTCAAAGTGCTTTACGTCGGCGCTCACATAGCGACCGCTGGTATTGATTTCTAGGGTGTGCCAATAGGATCGGCCGGGTTTTTCTAGGTGATAGCCGCCGGGCTTGTAGGCAATCCGCAACCTTTCCAGATTTCTCGGATTGCGGTTGTACACGAACTTGGCGCTGGCCTCCGGCGTGGACAGCTCCTTAATTTTGTGCAGCACGCGGGCGGACGTAAGGGGGCGGGCACTGCGAGACATGTTGGTACTGAAAAAGCTGGAAAGCACACACTTTTAATTGAATTTTAAGATTACGGAGAAATTACAAAACCATACCAGCAGAATGTCCAATATACCAGTGTTGGTAAATGTTCCGTTCGTGCAGTATTGTAAAACGGCCCAGTGCCGAACAGCTGTTCAGCATTATTTTTCTATAAATTTTTTTTATTTCTATAGTCGTTTGGCCTTGAAAAACTTTCACCGTCCCCCGTTTAAAGCAAAAAAACCCCCTTCAGACATGCGCAAAAGCTCCGCTGGCCGTACGCCCATGTGTTTGCAGCCTAGGTGAAGAAGCGGCTGCAGGTGGTATCCAAATTATTGCAAGTGTATCATTTTGGGCCTACAAATCGGTTATGTAAAGCGCGTTGAAAACAGAGATACAAATCGGCCATTGGATATATTATACTCTTCGTAGAACCAAGTGCTGCTCCTCGTCATGTTGATGGTTGTGTGTTCTAGCCTGTGCCGTTCCGGGCACGTGGGCGGTTTAACCGCCATGCGACACCTAAAATGGGGGCTGGACACAAGATATAGGCTTCCGATTCAAGCCTTAGCCAGAGTAAGTCTAAATAGCATATTTAATTGTTTAAAAGTTGCTTTATTAGCACCTAATAAACATAAACAAAATCAGGCCATCGCTTTCACCTGGCAGTTCCACCTCGTTTCACAACTCACCACATTGCAAAGCAAGCCACCCACGCTGTCAGCACAGTTTGGCGGGTAAATTCAAAAGTAGTCGGTATGGAGGAAATGTGCTTCAAATTTAATTTGGGTTTTAATTTAAAATGTATTAAAATCTAATAAGTATGTATGCTATATATTATATGGTATATAGTAAAGCTATTTTTAAATATTTATATTACAAAATAAGAAAGAAAAATAGCATAATAATAACACAGATCAAAAAATTATATTAAAATATTCATTAAACCTTATTTCCAGAGCATTTCTACTTGAATTATTAGGTGGCAACTGATTAAAATAGTTAATTTCTCTTTTACCTAGCCTTGTTTGTGTTGCCGTCGCTTCAGTTTGCTGCTTAATCAGTTAAATTAAAAGCTTTTTGATGGCTGATAAGAATAGTTTTAAAAACCAGCTCTCTTTCTTTCCCTCTCTCTCTCTCTCTTCCGGCCCAAGTTGGCGCCGAAATTCAAATGGTTATCTGGGCAGGTACTAGTAGCAACGTGATCAATATTCACGGAAGCGCTTGGCTAAGCACTTTGCCAACTGATAAAGATAGTTTCGCAATCTTCGCAGCCACTTGACTGTTGCCTCACTGCGTCGCAATCGCTCCGCTCCTCGCTTTTTGTCTCTCTCTTTGTTTAGCGGCAACCGCCCTTGTTTCCCCTTTATGCGTGCTTTCTGTGCTTGTTGCTGCTGCTTCTGCTTCTGCTACTGCTGCTGCTGCACTTGGCGATTTTCGCCAGACGAAAATCAGTTACGCTCGAAAGTTGCCGCCGTCCGGTTGCGAAAGGTTCTCAGGTGCCAAGAGCCAGAGAGAGCGGCGAGCGAATCTCTAACCTGGCGAAGGTCGCTCTGGCTTAGATCTGTGACGACGTGAGTTTTCCTTGGCTTTTTCCCGCTCTTTTGTCTCGCCGTAGATGAAAGTGCAGTTTTCCCCAACTGCGTTTCCTGTTGCATCCACTGCGCATGCTGCACTAACCTGTGGCAGCCTTTCCGGGGGTGGCTGATTGTCGAACAAAACCAGAAAATTTGACAATCAACAAAGAATCTCAATGTAAATCTCAAAATGTCCCGAAACACTAGGAAAAAAAACCGACTGGCTGGAGAGAAACACAAAAGAAAACTATTCTCGGGGCCCCTGATAAGATTAAAGCGTATCATTCATGGTTAGCTGGGGGGATCAGTCGCCGCTAAAGTTGTTAGTAACGCTCTCCTTCTTAATTCCCTTTTTTTTCAAATAATAGCAGTACGTCCCAGCTCCGGAGGCCCGGCCAGTGCCTGATGAGCGATTCCCCTCCAGCCAACCGGATCGCAAGGATACCGCCACACAGACCTTGCAGAGCACTTTGTCGCGGACGCCGAAGACATTGCCACCACCGTCGCCGACGTCCACGCCAACGGCGCCCACAATGTCTGACCGAATCGCTGATCCGTCCCTGGAAGTGCCTTCCGGTTTGGCGATGCCCTACAACATCGACTGGATATTTCCCCGACTGCGTAATCCCAGCAGCTTCTGGTATGCGGTCAGCCAGCTCGTCGTCGCTGCAGTCGGAGTCTTTAGCAAGATCGTGCTGAGTGAGTATCATGTCGCGTCGACCTCCGACCTTGCCCAAAAACAAAAAAAAAAAACACCATCATCATCATCATCATCATCATCGGCATCATCATCGGCATCTGGCCCGCCAAAAGGCACGTTTATTTTTGGCCGAGCAAGAGCAACGCATTCGCTGGCCCTGACCGTGAATCAATGTGTGAATCTCTCGGTGCCGCGCGCTGGCTCTCAGCGAGGTCAAGCGTGTGCCGTGTTAATTGCTGCCTCGGAACAATTATGCAAATGCTGATCTCTCGCCCTCCCTTCCAGTGTTCCTAAACAAGACGCGTGTCTACAACAAGGAGCGCCTCGTTCACCTGATTTCCAAAAGGCCCAAGGGCACGCCCCTGCTGACCGTGTCCAACCATTATTCCTGCTTCGACGATCCCGGCCTGTGGGGTTGCCTGCCCATGAGGATAGTGTGCAGCTCCTACAGTATCCGCTGGTCCATGGCTGCCCACGATATCTGCTTCACCAACAAGAAGCACTCGCTCTTCTTTATGTTCGGTGAGTCTCGATAGGTAATATTTTTAATAGGTAACAACAATTCCCTCTGTATAATCTCTCAGGCAAGTGCATTCCTGTGGTGCGTGGCAATGGTGTCTACCAGGAGGCCATCAACCTGTGCATCGAGAAGGCTGCACTGGGCCACTGGATTCATGTTTTTCCCGAAGGCAGGGTGAACATGGAGAAGGAGGAGCTACGCCTTAAGTGGGGCGTCGGTCGGATCATCTACGAGTCACCCAAGATTCCCATTATCCTGCCCCTGTGGCACGTTGGCATGGACGACATGCTGCCCAATGTGGAGCCCTATATGCTGCAGCGGGGCAAGAAGATCACCATTAATGTGGGTCAGCCGTTGGACCTCAATGATTTCATCATGGACCTGAAGAAGAGACAAGTGCCAGAGCCCACGGCGCGAAAGCTTATCACTGATAAAATCCAGGAAGCCTTTCGGGTGAGTTTAAATTTAATTAAATCCATTTATTACACTTATGAATGCATTTAAATGTTTTGTTATTGCAGTTCTTGCGGGCAGAGACGGAGAAATTGCACAGTGAACGCGACTAACAAGCTATCGTGGAGGCAAGCAGCAGCCGACATTTGTAATAATATTTATTTCTGTATAGTATTAAGCCCAAAATGAACCCTCGAAAGGCCCTACAATCATTCGTTTATTATAATTAAATTAATTATGGTTACTTAAATGCAATGAAATGGCTGGGAAGAGGCACTTCAAGTGAAACCGTGTGCATTATTAAATAGTGTAAATAAAAACAAGTAGACAATTGATTGATATGAATTTTTGCCTGATAAATAAACACAAAACAATAAAGTATTTAAAATTTAAATTCAAAAAAACCACCTTCAATATTTTTAAGCACGATAGTTGCGCACTGGCGCCACATTACTGCATTCCAACTAGGTGGCAACGCTGCCACACAGCTGTTCAAACGTTTTCACCGTTATTTGCCGGGCAAAATGTAAGCCATGTGTAAATCCAATTTAAAGTGAATAAAATATATAATCTAACACATATTCAGGTCGTTTTCGGTTGCTAGTGACAAGTGCGAACTGCTGCTGACCACGCCCAAAAGGAAGCAGCTGCTTAGGGAGGGCCCCCCGACCAGCAAGTGCCAAATGTTGGGTCGTGGGGCCTACGGCATGGTCTTCAAAGCTGTTTATAGGGGTAAGTGATAGATTATAAGGTAGAAAAGTGAAGGAATGTGTTAAAAATATATGCCCCAGATCGATCTGTGGCCGTGAAAATAATTCGAGCCCAAAATGTGTCTACACTGCACAATGAATCGCATTTGCTCAACCTGGAGCACCGGAATATAGTGAGACTCCTTAAGCTGGAGGCCGCCGCCGAGTTTGGCTTGGTTATCATGGAGTGTCCCAGGGGACAGAATCTACAGCGGATTGTCGATAGCTTGGCCCTGCCTTTGGTCCACAGAGTGCTGTATGTTCTTGGTTCTACATCATGGATTCCGCCATTTTAAAGAAGTTATTTCCAGCATTACACTGGATGTGGTGGCCGCTCTGCGATACTGCCATTCACGCAATGTGCTCCATCTGGATGTGAAGCCAACCAATGTGTTGGTTGCCCTGGGCACTAGGTCGAGTATTGGGCATCTTTCAAAGTTCCGACGTAGCTACATTTGCAAACTGTGCGATTTTGGCTCTTCCATTGAAATTGGTGAACTTTGCGCCAAGCTGGGCCCGCGAAATACCAGTGGAACCCTCCGGTACATGTCCCCAGAGGCGCTGCGTTCGGACACTCTATCGGGTGCCTCCGACATCTACTCTCTAGGCGTCAGCATGTGGCAGTTGCAGACGCGTCGAGTGCCCTATCACCTGCTCGATTGCAACGAAACCATTGCCTACCAGGTGGTCAAGCACGAACTCCGACCGGATAACTATGGAGAGATGAGGAATTTGGCCAGGGATAACAGCGCCAGAGATACTCCAATCGGCTGTGATTATACGCCGAGTTACTTTAATGAAAACACCGGCCGACGGGCGACGTCTGTCCGGCGTAATCTGAGCTTCGATCCATCTTACACCGCCGGCCGTGATCTGAAAAAGAAAGAACGCCGCCAGAACCGATTAGCACTCCACTTCGAGGGCGCGGCGCCGGCAGAGGTGGCGAGTGCGTGCCTGGAAAGCGCTTACACCGAACTCTATAAAAGCTGCTGGGTCAGCGCCCCGGAATCGCGTTTGGGCTCTGGCCAGCTGAAGCATGAACTGGAGCACATTCTGGGGGTCAGCCTAGTCTAGCTCGTGCCTAGCCTAGGCGATCGTGCTTGTTCGTCGTCACTTGTTTGTATTTTATCCCATTGATTAGTTATCTTTTGTGTACACTTAACTATTACTATGTTATTGTGCAGCGCCCTGTTTGTAAGAATTTACCAACCTTCTGCGAGAGGTGTATGTATTTTTTTTGTAACTTCTTTTTTGTTTATTTTGTACTGGCTACGCTAAGAAAATACATTTATAATGTTTATATATACGAGCTTACACAACTACGCACGTTCCTTTCTCGGTCATATAATAGTGCCATCTGTTCTACATAGATAGGGTGTAGTTTAGTGTAGTTATGTGTATATAATTAGGATGCGGGAAGCTGCTGCGATAAATTAGTCGGTGGCAGCAGCCCCTGAGGAGCCGGAGCTAACGCTAACTACGGTTGAAGAGAAGAGCTTTTTTTTATGTACAGATTTGTTATTGTTTATTTGTTTTGTTTGTCGTTTTAATGTTCGCTTAGAAACCGTATATATATGTATCTTTATATATATGTTTCAACAAAGACCATATACCAAACAAGATGCGTAACGCCATAAGAATGGTTAGGCGTTCTGCATCTTGCTATTATAAGGTCTTTGGTCGTACTATGTATGTATATGCATGCTATATACTGGCATTGTAAACACATTTTGAAATATTTCACCCTTAAATGCAAATGTTCAACTGTTGTGTGAGAGGAGGAGCTACAAACTCGTCTTAGTTTAGCTTAGTTTCCGTTTTAGTTTATGTGATTAACCATGTCCTACAAATGTTTTATTACTTCGAATACACTCGAGTTGTGTGTGTGCGGAAGACTACAGTTTTTTAGTTTTCATAGCTAATAGTAAGTAGTTTGAATTCAGTTTGAAATCAATCAAATTGTCCCATCTTTCGTTAGTATTGTATATAATAATCCACTGATTTTGGGGGGAGCTGCGACCGCTGCTCTACAAAATATACGGTATAGAGCAGGGCGAGCTCTCGGCGATTTTCGTAATTGTTTGGGGATCGGGGGAACAGTTGGCAGTGCCGCTTACAAGGTAAAACATCTTCCAAAAATGTACAATATTCATATAAATACTCGCTCTTGCTCCTGCTTCTCAACTTCAACTTGTCATCTCTATATCTTGTATGCTCGCTTTTGTTTTGTTTTTTTGTTTTCTTGTTTGAATATATCACAATTTAGTCTTTTAAATCTTTAAATATTTGTTTGCTTGACGATTATTGATTTGAGATTTCGCAGGGTTGCTTGCCTCCCTTAACTAGCGTAGGATCGTCGCACGGGTACGGGCGGAGGAATCTTCGATTTGCGCTGCGTCTGCTGTTGGCCGGAGCCGGGGGACTTTTGCTGCTGCTGCGGTGACTGCGGCGAGGGGGAGGATGGTGAGGGCGAGCAGGATGAGGACATTGAGGAGGACGAGGACACCGATGAATGGATGCTCGTTGGAATTCTGGTGGGCTGGGCCTTCGGTAGGCCACTCTTTGGCAGCTCCGTTGACTTGGTTTCCTTCTGCAAAAATTGGAGAAATGGGGTAAGGAATTTGTCAGCAATTTATCGATTTAATACTGTGAAATTTCGTTGAGAAAATATGCATTTTCCTTGATTTTATTTATTTTAAAAGATTTAAAAGCATATCCGACTACTTCTTTAAGAGATAAATGATTATTTTATAGAGATTGTGTGAATATTTAGCCTCTTTCGGTTGAGATTTTAAAATTTTAAGATGATAATGGAAACCAAAAAGTGCGATAACCTTCCTGATCTTCATCTAGAGCTATATCCCAAATTTAGAGTCT
This sequence comes from Drosophila parvula, assembly GCA_018904695.1. NCBI lineage: Eukaryota > Metazoa > Arthropoda > Insecta > Diptera > Drosophilidae > Drosophila > Drosophila parvula. The sequence continues at coordinate 11,167 of JAEIIG010033285.1, read as the reverse complement.
CGAACTCTTATAGATCCCGAGATCTAAAATCCTTATCTGTCTTGTCTGTACCCTTACCTTCTTTGGCGAAACAGCCGCTGGCGTATGCACTGGCGACGTGACCCTTTTCCACCCATTACTCCTGCGCCACGAACTGGACGTGGGCGGCGTGGAGGCCTGTCTCATCAGCATTCGCTCCTTCAGCTTGGTCACCATCCCCGGCGATGGGGGCACCAGTTCTTTGGCCATCTTCGACATCATGGCACAGCTAATGCTGTCGCTGCGCACCACGGTGGACTCCAGTTCGCGGCGCTGATTGTGCCGCAGGATGCAGCTGGGCTCCTGGTCCTCCAGCACCGACTTGGACTTGACAAGGACATGCGGTGGCCGTCGCAGTTCGCTCTTGATGATCTGGGCAATGCACTGCTGCTCATCCAGCGGCTTCATGGGCGCGCTACTCACAATCAGGGGCATATCCTCGATCTCTATATCGCTGACCCGACGTCGGCACTCATCGATGACCGCATAGTCTGGCTCCTCGTCCTTTTTCACCTGACTGGCGGACAGCTCGTCCGTTTCGCTGGAGGAGCAGCTGGTCAGCTGGGCCCGGCCCGCTTCGCTGGGCGTGGGACTGCCGCCAGCAGTGCGACCCGCAGGTCCCACCTGGCTCTCCGACATGCTGGAGTCCTCGGCATCGTCCTCTTCCTCATCGTCCTCGTCATCCGTCTCGCCCTCCAGGTAGGAGTAGAGGCTGCGCGAGGAGTTCGACCGTATATTGACCAGTTTGTAGAAGTCATTGGTGAAGTCCGTGCAGGCCACCTCCTCGTCCTCGGAGTAAACGATCTGAAAATCAAGGTTTTTTTTAAGATTTCGCCAAGGCAGGCTCTTCAGTTATTCCGCCTTACCTTTTGCTGGAGCAGCTGGGCAATGCCATCGGCCACGGAATCCGTTTCCACGGTGGTGGAGTTGATAAAGTCACTCGAGGGCCACAGCCAGTCATGATCCCGATCCCGCTTTCTTCGCTGCTGCTGATGTTGCAGATGATGTTGCTGATCCCGCTCATCGTCAAAGGTCATCACAGCCAGCTCCTCCTGCGACATGCTCCAGTCCTCCATTTCCGTGGAGCAGGGCTCGGCGGGCAGTAGCCACTGTTCTGGCTCCTCAGGCAGATCCTCTAGATGCCCATTCGAGGGCTGCGGCTGTCCACTGCTCATCGTGCAGTAGCCCTCATCCCGTCCTTTGACAGGACTGGCAGACAAGGCCGCATTCTGCGCCTCTAGGTCACGCACTCGCCCTTTTAGCATGCTTACTTCCTCGCGGAGATTATCCTCTGCCACAATGGCATCCACCACCTTGCGCATCACGTCGTCCAGACAATGCTCATACTGTCGGATGCGGGTGAGCAGGGCTCGGTTCTCCTGCTGCATCGACTGTAGGAGATTCTCCTGGCGGGCGAAGCGAGTCTGTAAGAGAAATTAGATTGAACTTAGGTATTTTCAGGGGTTTTTAATATAAAATCGTTTCAAAAAATATATGTTTAGGGAGTCTTAGATATTTGTATTATTTTTTAAGGTTTAAAAGTAGTTCCCTTGAGACCACAGCTCTGTAACCCTTCCTTAAAGATACTCTCATCCATAAAGAGGGAAAATCTCTGCTGTCCATTTCAAGGTGCGAAAGGTACCTGTGTACAATTTCCATTACAAAATCAAGTTGAAAGCGATCCGCTGAGAGACAACCCCACCCGAGTAGGGATAGAGTTAACTGATTAGATCCAAGTATTTATCAAGTGCCAAGTGGGGGCAACCTTCGTCCACGACAGCTGCCCTGATGAGGGTCACACATCCACAAAACGGCCACATGCCACGACTCCCTCATCCATCAAGCCGAGTCGGGCCACTCTTTGGACGCATGTATATAAGTGCTAAGTGAGCAGTAGTTGCGAGACGACCCCCGGCCCCAGGCCCAGCCATGTAACAAATATCCAATCCAATCTCGATCAAAGCCAAGTTGTTGTTAACTGGCCCGAAGGTCACAGCCAGATTGGGGGCCAGATTCAGATGCAACACAACCATGGTACCTCGAAACCTTGGGCTTCATTAGCGCGGCTTTACAAGATTGGGCCGAGAAAGAGGGAGAGAGTGCAAATGAGATTGCCAGAAGTTAACGACGAAAGGGAAAGGAAATCCCCGGAAAATGGTGAATGAAAATGGTAATGAAAAGCTGCCACTAGGGCGCAGTGAGGCGTCTCTAATGCCGACGCTCAATCAATTCGGGCAAAAAATGTTTCTTTCGTTCCGGCAAACAGAGAGTAGAAGCATTTTGCCAACAAAGTCGGCGACGGACGGAGTCCCGTCTCTGTCGCCGGTTATTCCGTCCGGATAAGAGACAATTTGTATGCGCCGGAATGGCAGCGAGGGGAGAGATTGTTCTTAAAAATGAATTTATGCGTTTATTTATGACTTGACTTGGCGGGAAGCTGGAAGCTGGGAGCTCCTCCCCTCCCACCCACTCCTCTTTTGTTGTATGGCAAACTCGCGCTGTGCAAATTGATTTTCCACATGCTGCGTCGTGGCTCCTTGCGGAAAGCACCATGTCCCTCTACCATTTTCCCCATCCCCATTCCCATCCCACTGCCTCTCATTTTCCATTTCCCATCTCGCATTTCCCAGTTTATACATACCTGCAGTGCCTTGTGATCCCGACATGTCTGCATTTGCTTGCGTTCTTTGGATTTCATAATGCGATTCATGCTGCGGATGGCGGAGGCGCACAGGAGCAAATGGAGCAAGTGGAGGTTCAAAAATGAAAAACGGGGGGAAAAGAAAATAGGAGAAAAAATATAGAAAAAAATGCATAAATGAAAAGAAGTTGCAGAAAATCATGGATAAATATGGCGAGTGTTCGTTCAGCAGAGAATTCGGAGTATTGATTACTTATTTATGAGCTTGCCTCTGCATGGAAAAATGCGTTCTGATTGCACAGACTGAATGATATTTATATTTATATATATATTATAATCACAAGAAATATATTTTCTTCAAGTTTTATTATGAAATTTCGTATTGGAAACCTTGTAAAAGGCTTGACAAACTTTTAAAGAAATGCTGTGAGGCAACCTATTGATTTTTTTCCTACAAAGACATATTTCCTTTCTTTAACAAACTTTAATTGTTATACTTATAGGATTTTAAATACATTTCTTTTAATCTAAGTAAATTCTCTAACAACGCATTAATTAATGTTAAAATCAGTTTACTAAAAGAGGCTTAACAAACTCTAATAAAAAAGGGTGTACAGATGCTTGATTTTCTACGAACTTTTATTATTTCTCTTCTTTGTTTCTACAACCTATGTTTTACTAAATTATTTAATATTTAATACATTTATTTTAATCAAAATAATAAATCTACAAACTCAAATATTAATCTTAAAATCAGCGTAAAAAACCTGCTAAAAAAAGGCTGTACAGATGCTTGATTTTCTATAAACTTTTATTATTTCTCTTCTTTGTTGCTACTACCTTTGTTCTACTAAATTATTTAATATTTAATACCTTTTTATTAATCTAAATAAATAATCTACTAGCTCATAAATGAATCTAAAAACCCTTTTTCCAAAATCTCTGCTGCAACCCCTTGTGTTTTGTGTGTGTTTTAAAAAAGAATTAGCATAAACTAGCTGCCTGGAAATTAGCAGCTAATGCTGGCCATAAAGAAAGAAGGCTTGGATGTGGAGTTGGTAAATCTCAACTAGACCAGAACTTTACACCATTTCCAAGTCGGCGGTAATTACATAGAGGTTCGGGGTCTGATTGATGGGCTTTGAGAGTAAGCGCTTCCCTTCCACTTCTACCCTCTCTCTCTCTCTCCTTCGGCTGTTTTGGGGCAATTTGGAAAATTGCATTTACGTTCGCCGTTAACTTGTTCTGTGCGTAATGGCCAAGACCCCCAGCCCAAAGAAAAAGGGGGCGTGACCAGTCACGAGTCTTGGCGGTATGAGTTATTTACGTGCGATTTGTGCAGCGCGAAAACTACTACCAAAATTGCCGGCTAGGCAAATTAAATAAATATTTGGCCGAATACGCGCAATTTATTGCGGAATGCTCGAGGTAATGGAGCTTGACTGCAAGTTCTTTCTATGTAGTTTATTATCCAACCTTCCAGCTTTCTTCTCCTTTTTTTTAAACACACACAAAACAGACGATTGTTGGCACTCTTATCGCGTTTAAACAATTTAACTTATTTGTCACTTACTTCTCAATTTGTTCGCGCAATTCCCTCTCGAACGTTGGCGACCCGCATTGGCTCTGGAAAATTGTGCAATTGGCCAGGGCACAGGGGAAAAAATAGAAGAAAAAGAAGAACAGAAAAAAAACACACATTAAATAAAATGCGAAGGAAATTAAACACAATAAATTAGTGCACTCGGACGCTGATTAAGAACGACAATTTAATTGTTCATATCACAGTGCCAATCAGCAGCACTTTACAAGCTAATGGACAGCGACAAAGGAGCCGAACCCGTGACCGGGACAGCGGGGTTGGGAATTCTAAGGGACATATACAATATATACACACACATTAGGCATTAGACCAAGCTCCTAACTCCGCTGCATGCAACACCATAAATCACTGGAGTCAACAACCCAAACCCAGCTCAGAGCTGCATCATTCCTTCGGCGTGAACTGTAATCGATAAAAAATTACATCACGACTTTCTCATCTGTGTGACGTGACGATAAAACACATTCACATCCATCCCGACCCAGACAGAGTTTGTTATAAATTGTTTGCCTTAGTGCTAACAAAATGGATGACAACCGGCGGCGCAACAACAAAACACAACACCATTCTCGGATTCAAGTGTAAATGAAACGTTGAATATCGTATTTATTATTGAAGTGCCAACACAAGTCTGAGATTACAGCACAGACAAATATAATATATAGTATATACATCGTGCACTTAGATATAGATAAGAGTCGATTCTGTTTGCCCAGTCGAGAGTTCTTCCATGCCCACTTCCTCTTGTGGCTTTGGAGGTGAATTGCTGCTTCAGCCATTAATCAATTTAATTATGCATTAGACTCCAGATTCCTAAAATTCTGTAGAAGTCTGAAGACTCACTCCATGCCACGCCACTTTGCCAAGAATTCCTGGACTTTGGTGGTGCAATTCTTTTGTTTCGCCCCCTAATATCTACAGATAGAAAAAGTAAATCTTCAGATTTCTTCTTGGGTACTTTATTTTAATTTCTCATTAAAATTTTTTATAAAATTGCAAGGCCTTCAAGTTGTAAATTCCACTAAAACAGGCTTTGAACTATGAAATAAGGCTAGTAAGCTTCCTGTTTTATATTATAATATCTATGTAGATATAGTACATAACTCCCCCAACTCGGTTAATAAAGGGTTTTATTTCCATAAAATAAACCAGGCTAGAAACCACTATAAAGCTGACATTGTTCCTTTCTTTAATTTGTTTTCTGTGTAGGGAAATATGTGTAGAACGCTTTCATCTGCAACACAGAAGCCGTTGGAGGGTTAGGGAGCCATAACAAGTAAGAAAGCTACATTCCAATGGCTCGACTGGGTGATACCCAGTAACCATAGCATGTTATCACCAAACTTGGTAGCTCTAGCTCTTATAGTCTTATATATCTGTTGTTTAACACGGAGGGAAGGACAGGCAGACGGACAGAAGGACAGACAGACAAACAGACATGGCTAAATCGATACGCCTTGTGATGCTGATCGGAGATGCTTTCTTCTGCCTGTCTGACATTGTATATGTAATTCTCTCTTGTCACAAATCTATAATACCCTCGAATCCTATGGAGTACCGAGTATAATAAAATGGGGCTGAACGGGAGGAGCTATTCGAGTAGAGGGAGCGATAAAACGCAGCAGCACGCGCCAATAAAGAAGTCGCCCCCTCATTACACTTACACCCCCTTGTCCACCCGTTTGGGGGTAGGCGCACCCGGAATTACAAATATATGCAATAATTTTTATTAATTCGCCTTCATACATGGAGCAGAGCAGACCAGGCCAGGGCAGACCAGGGCAGACCAGAGATGATATGAAGGAGAAATTGGGAGCAACAGCAGGCGGCAGCCGTCGCAAGGGGGTGGCTTCGGGGGTTCCCCAGACTGATTGCCGTCCTCGGGCGCCACTTGTGCCGCCGCCGCCGTCGACGACGACGTTGAATGGCGGAGGAATGATGAACGTGTTAATAAAATTAGAGGGCCCAAGCGTTTGGGCCACTCGCAAAGACATGGCATCCCTCCCCCCTTTTCCCACCCAAGACGCTATTTCGGGCAACTGGTGCGCCTGTCGGCAGCTGTTGGCCACTGCACCCGCCGCCAAAGTTCCCCCCTCCTTCGAGCCCCGTGGAGCGCATTTCCCATTCAAGAGGCGACGCGCATAAATATTCATTGTGAATTTCCCTCATAAAACTGAAGAGACGCGGGGTGTGGGCAGCGAAGAAAGGGCCCAAACGAAAGCGGTGCCGACGCAAAAGCTTATTGATGAAGTTATAAAATCAGACATGAATTCTTTATTAATTAATCGAAGGCCACAGTGAAACTTTGTTGCTGCCACGAAAAGTTCAAAAACGAAACTCCGCGCACAGGTTTCAATTAGCATGCGGCTTGCAACACGACGCGAGGGTGGCCCCACAAAAATATGATTTAGGGGTTCGTTTAGCTTATGCCCCCGACCCCCAAAAAAACAGAAATTAACAAAACAAATCCCGGCAACATGTTGCACCCGTGTCCTGGGGATAAACCAGTCATAGTATTGGAGGATTGGGTTCTGGTGGTGGTGGTGGTTGTGGGTGGCACATCATACGGCCATTTGCACCCGCAAACGCACTTCCGTAAGATGTCCGGGAACACCCCTTGGAACTTGAGCTTAAATATGCACAGGGAAAAATTATGGATTCATAGATCATTCTAATTACTTTACTCCTAGATGTCCTAAGACGTTACATTTCTATTTAATTAATTCATTTCGAATTTACAGGGTTTACAAAAGTTTAGATTTATGCAGGGGTGCCACATAAATAGCTGTGGATTTGAATACAATTGAAATTAAGGTTAAAAGAATGCTACTAAATGTTAAACTTTACATTTCTTTAGTAACTATTTTTATTAAATACTTTTTGACAACAATTAAAATAGAATTAAAATCAGTAATACTTTTTCTATTCCTTCTTAGTAAATAGGATATTTTCTCTCAATGAAAACAACAATATAAAAATTGTTGTGTACAGTATATCTCCCTTATCTGCCCATAAAAAATCATCCATTGTCCTGTCAGGGAAGTTTATCAAAAAAACAGAGGGGAAACCTGCACGCGTGGGCTTAACGATCGCTGTAAAATCAGAGGTAAAATTAACCCTCGGCTTTTCGAAAGGGAAGAAAATATGAGCACGCTTATTATTAATTAACATGCAGATTGAACGGCGGGTGGCAACAGTCGTCCATTTTCGAAATTGGATGGAACATCTCCCGTAGTAATTCCTGAATTCACTGATTCTTACCATCCTTAGTCCTTGTTATTCTGACGCTTTATTCCATGCCAAAAGGGATTACTCTGGTGATTCGTTGCTGTTGTTGTTTTTCTTGCCAGTATAAATTGCATAAACTTTGTGGGGAATTTCCAGAGAGACCACAAAAGCGTACAAATAACAAACAACTTAAAGTCCGAAAAGGGGACGACGTCTGGCCGAAGGACGAACGGTCGAAGGACGAGCGATGGAGCAGCAGCAGGCAAACTCCTTTCCTTTCCCCAACGCGGCATAAATTTTCGGCAAAAAAGGAAACGACGTAACTCAAATTAGAAGGAAAGATATAATTTCCAGGAATGGCGAAGCGAAAAACAAAAAAAAAAATGTTTAAAAAAACACGCGACCGAGGGCGAACATTGGCGTTGTTCTCGAAAGCCGGCGAAACAATGAGAAAAACGGAGGCAAGGAAACAGGGAGCAGAACCGAAAAAACAACCCTCGCCGAGGACGACGATGAGCGGCGAAAAGGATGAGAGCCCACAAAGAGAGAGAGAGAGAGAGTGGCGAATTCGCCGCACAGCTGCTCTGCTAACCTGCTCTCTATCTCCCTCCAGCTCCCACACTGCTGCCCTTCGATCAGCTGCAACAGCCGGCAAAGCAACAAGAAAAACAACAACATAGCCAGCTCCCTTTCCCACTTCCCCCCCACAACGGCGATGTTTTTTGATGTATTACTCCGAATTCGAATACGAATTGGCCGTTTTTAATTTAATGAACCGCGACGGTGGCAGCCGGGGGGTAGCGAAACGAGGGGAGGGGGGCGATGGGTAAACAATAAAATAAACATTTTGCAGATGCGAGGCAGAAGAACAACCCCATATAGTAGACTATATAGCATATACTGGTGGTGATCCATTCACATTGTGAATTTCTCGTCCGCTGCGTCAAATGCAAACACTAAAACGTCACTTGAGCAAGATGAAAAGGGAAGCGAAAAAGAAAGGCACAGCGAGAAAAGAAGATGTCAAAGGCTTTAATAAGAATTAATCGTTGGTTTTATAGGGGATAATAAAAATGCAGATGGAATTGATATTCGATATAATCGAAGCATTTAAGAACTTAAACTTAAACTGAAGAAAACAAGAGGTAAAAAGGGGTTCAGTTAATCATTGGCTAGGAGTTAAATATTTTCTTTTGAAGAAATACTAATTTCTGTTACTAAAATAAAAGCTACATATTGTAGTTGTTTCGATCACCCAATATATATTATAAAATATATATCAAGCTTTGATGTTTCTTCTATTTCTTCAAAGAGGATATATTTTTGAGCAAGTGCCAACCCCTGGTGACATTATTTCCCTCAGTGCTTGCCACATAGAGAGCAACTCCCCATCTCCCAAAAAAGTTTCGCGAAAAATTAATTGCATTGCACTTTTTTGTCAAGGGGTTCTGAAGAGAGACCTCCTCCCTCCCACCCCCAACACCATATACAGTATGTAGTGGTGGTAGTTCCGCACATTTTCGTCTGAATTCGAGGGGGCGTATGAATCATCAAGTTAGGTTTTTGCTCCTCAGTTTAGGTTTAGCTTTAAAAAAAAAAAACGCGAATGGGGTAGTACGTAAAGGGTGGCTTTCTATGTATTAATGGACAGTCGTAAGTCGTAATAAGTATATGCAACAATATTACTCTCCAGAGTGGCTCTGACCTACCCTAAAATTTATGGCTATATATTCAGTTATGTACATAACTCTAGTTTCACAACGGGCTCCACGGGTGGGTGGTTCCACTAGGACTACGACTTGGACTCGCACTTGGACTCGAAGGTGGTGCAACATCAGCAAACGATGGTGGTGGTGGTGCTGCTGCCTTCATTTCCGAGTGAGTAAACCATCAAACGCTTGCGACAAAATTATTAGCAATTCAAAAGCACAAGAAGAAGATGCTGATGATGATGATGATGGTGGTGGCGGCGGGGAGGGAGTACGATTACACTCCGGTGATGTGGATAATAAAAAGTGCTCGTGCTGCGACTTCTCCGCCTCCTTCTGCTCCTTCTCCACTTCGCTTCCTCTCGAAAGCTCTTGCGACCGACCAAGTGCCTCTTGAGAGACAACGTCCAAGACCACCGCCACGCCCCCCACTTGACAGCTGACAGGGACGCTTTTTCTTTTGCCTCAGCTTCAGTGGAACCTTCGTAAGGCAAACTACACATCTTTTACACTCGAACTATTTAGTAATTCAAAGAGGAAATCTCAGATGGTGAAATAAAAATCAGTTTGATATTCTGACGATGTTTACTTAAAGTTTCTTAAGTTCCCTTAGAAATTCTCACTTAGTTGGTACCGACTGTACTCAGTTTACCATCCCAAATTCGCTCTCCCTCTCCAGTTATTCTTTCTCTTCAACTGAATGCAGCTGAGCTTTAATAAGACGAAAGATATCCAAGGGCAACGATGGGCGAGTGGGAGGGAGAGGACTAGAGGGACAGGCTCTCCAATTGGAATTAAAAACTGAGCACGTGCTGGTGATGAAAGTTGTGCATTGTTGCAGCTCCTCCTACTCCTCCTCACCCCGCGCTCGTCGGGCCTTAAATCAACTTTTCATTAGCACATGCCAATCCATTCGGATTTGGCTTGTTGATCCGTCGCCTGATTAAAGGCAAACAAATAAACAAAACTTCCGTTTCGCCAGCTCCCCTCCTCCCTCATTTGTTTACGGCAAGCACAAATATTTGAGGGGACAAAGGATTAAATGTCGTGCCAGTTGGGATGCTTTATGGACAGGGCTCAGCTGTTGTAGCGAAAGGAGAGGCGGATAAAAAAAAAGGCAACTGTCAGCAATTTGAGCAGGATGAAGATGGAGCACTCGACGCAGTTATGTCAAAGGAAGACAGCCGTCCCTAGTAACGTAAACCCTTTGAGGGACAGGACTTTCTTATCAATTAGGAGACCATCGTAATGCTCTCGGGTTCTCAGAACCCTGGAAATCAATTACATTTGCTATTACCACCGAGTAAACTCCCTCCGCTTTCGCCCAAATTGGAACCAGATGAGAATGATGATGAAAATGGGAATGGGAATGGAAGCGAGAGTGATGATGATGATGGGAAAGGGAGAGCATGGCGAATCGGAAGATGGATATTCATTGAATCGTGCCATTTATTGCATGCCACATGGCCAACAAGCTGTCTAAGTCTGGGCTGCCTTTCCTTTGCTTCGAAGCCAAAAAAAAAAAAAATAAAGAACAACAACAATTCTGCAACATTCACACTTTTGGTGGGCCGACTTGTCAATGGATTGCCAGCCCCCCGCTCAGTCTCCTCGCTTCCTGCCCTTTGAGCCACTGATATGCCAATAACAATAAAGTACACACACACACACCCAAATCTTAGTAAGGGAGAGACTTTGACTAAGTGAAACCAAAGGACAGTGGCAAAAAGCAAAAAGAAGGCCAAAAGCAACGGAAACAGTCGTTTCCAATAAGTTTGACGAAGTTTAAATGCTCTTTATTTGGGGTTTTAGAGTAGAAATGGCAGAAAATATTGATATTTCGATACTATATCGATGTCAGTCGAAAGGGTCGATAAATAAATCGATATTTTAACTTTAACATATATGTAATTAATCAAAATTCTCTTTGCTATATCGGAATCGACCAAAGATGAGGCGAAACTTAGT
>JAEIIG010033284.1:0-18680 GCA_018904695.1 Drosophila parvula | reverse complement strand
ACTTTTACACTTTGTGACGGTTTCAACTTTTGTGTTTTTAATTCTAGACTCTTGAAATTCGCTTATTAATTATTATTTAAGCGTCCGTGAGCACCTAGAGACCTAGAGTGCTCCATAACAAAATATGCCTCAAAAATGACTCACTACCGACTTTCGACCTAAATTATTTGGTACACACTGACTAAGAAACTCGCTCTTTCCCCGTGATTCGGGCAACCCAACTCAGTTGAGAAACCGAATAGACATCTTTTGGTCCACATCGGTGCGGTCCAGCGCCTTGCAAAAGTCCTCGAACGATATCTTGCCCTGGCAACACAAATCCGCTTCCAGAATCGTTCTTTCCGCAATGCTCACCAACTGATCCTGGCTGATATTCGCACCCACCATCATGTGCAAGATGGACAGGAGCTCATCCCGGCTGATCACACCATCGTCATCCAGATCATACATCTTAAATGCAAACTTTAGCTTCTCCTCGCGGCTATTTAGCTTGCTCTGTTTATTGTCCCTTAGCGGCCGGAAATGGGCCAGCACGTTCATGAACTGCCGGAAGTTGACTCGGTCATCGTTGCTCTCGGCAAAAAAGGAGTGCACGATCCGTTCACATAGCGGATTAATGGCCAGCTCGGGGATGCGCATCAGATCCTCCCGAGAGAGCGTTCCGCAGTCGTTCCGGTCCAGCGAGGTGAAGCGCGAGTACAGTCGCTCAATTTGATTGGGGGTGACTGAGCACAGAAAGAAAAATGAACACCATTTAATATTTCATATATGTAAATTCTGCAGCTTAAACTCATTTTATTTCTTAACCTATCCAAATTCAGCGATGTTAAATAATAATAAGACTGCAAACCATATTTTTTAATACAGTAATTAATAATTATATTCTTAGCAAAAATGATCCTTGATAATTGATTAGCATTAATTTATGTATGTCAGGTTTAAGTGACACTTATGTTTTAAATTTATGGCAACTGTCAATCTATGTATTTTGAACAGAAAAAGAAAAATCACGTTATATCGGAAAAATTAAAAAAACACTTGAACAAAAACTCGAACATACATGTAGCTACAATTATTTAATTTTTCATACAATTCTCATATTTCCTTGAAGTCGAATTTGAATCCTGTGAGTTTACACGGCACTTTAAACTTAATAAGAAATTTTTTCGGTGTGCTCTAACTCTTTTAAGACCGCGCAAGTTTCCATTTAGTTGGCTATAAAGTCGGACTGATAAGAGTGGGGGCCCCTTATCAATTTAGCTGATAATAGGTGGTCGAACATTGGATACAAGTTCCAAATGCGGTGGCAATTTCAATTGTGTGCTTATCGCGGCCAGAATATTGAAATTACACGGTCTCGGACACTAGATAATTGCTAGCAAGCCAATTTCATTGATAGGACGTGACTTTTGCCCCCGTCTACTCATAAATTGGTTATACTATATAATTCGATTGCGTCACGCTGGAAGTGCAGGTGCAACTGAAATGCAAATTGGCTTTTCCCAGAAGATGTCTGTACATATTCAGGTTGCATATAATTAAGACTAGCAGATTGTTCAGACGCAATTCGGAATAATTACTTGAGGAGCCTTTTAGAATGGCCTTGCGAAATCGGGTTCTTTAATGGTTTGCAAAACTGTAACAATTGAACCATTATTGAGGTTTCTTTTAGGACACCACAAGCTTTTAGCACTCCAGTGCGATGTTATTGTTTGCTTTTGGAATATTTATTTATATCTAATGCGTATTTGTTGCGGAACTCCTGGCGGCGGGCTAAATTGATCGGGATCGGTACTACTTTCGAAATTCAAACTCACAGCCAGTTTCCTCCTGGATCTGGGCGATCTCCTCGTTCCGCAGGAACAGCGACGATTTATTGCCCATAGTGACGTTGTTCTTGAGCGCCTATTTAATTCTTTATACTTTTCCCACGAAACTCGCAAATGGCATTGATATGCCAAGTTGTTTTCAGACTGCCTGCAGCCGATGTACCGGGAAAATATCGAAAAATTTATTGCAAAAAAATACCGAAAAGGTAGCAGATATTAAATTAGAGATGGACCATATATAAACCTAATTATAAATTATAAAAATGTAATTAAAATCAAAGAAAGAAATTTGATTTTGCTTATCCTATTAATTAATAAATAATTTATTGTGTATGTTTATAATAATATTACTATTATTATATAGCGAGCGAAGAATCAATATATCAAGCAAATTACTTAAGAACTAGTTAGCTCTTCTTTTCTCCGAGTGATAGTTAAAAACATCGAAAAATACCGAACAAATGCTAAATGTATCGATGTTTCCCTTTTAACTTCAGCACTGAGCACATCTCTTGTTGTTGTCAAAGAAAATCGCAAACGTTTATTTCGGTGGATTGAAGCCGCTTTGGAGTTATGGACAAGTTAAATTCCACTCTAACGGCAGTAAAGAACCTGCGATCAAATGTTAAGCTGTGCTTCGAACACTTAGCGGATGGAACCGACGGGGAGGGCGGGGAGGAGAGTCGAAATAAGTTTGTGCACGACTTCCAGGACAGATTCGGAGCCATCAACTCGCAGTTGCGGTGAGTAAAGCCATGAAAAGTTGTTGTGAATCCAATAGAATTCATTTTGGTCCCTTTCCAGGGAAGTGGAGCAGCTAATAAATGGATTACAGGTACCGCCCACAGCTTATTCCCTGGGAAATACGGCTTACCTCGCTCAGGAGACATCTCAGGACCGGCAGGCGTTGTATCCGCAACTGGTCAACAGCTACAAGTGGATAGATAAGGTGCACGATCACAGCTTTCTGGCTTTCAACAATCTCAACCAGAATACGCTGAGGCGTTCCTATAATTACTGTTCCCAAAAACGCCAGCGCCTGCCTTTTTCCTCATTCAACAATGATCCGGAGTACGTAGTGTAAACTTAAATATTGCAACTTGATTCATTGTCTTGTTTACCCAGCCACATAGACAAGCTGTTAAGCGAGATCAACACGGGACCACACACCTCGTACCGGATATTCCGTCCGTTCGGTACCAATGCCGTAGCAATAGTTACCATTAGCAATGTGATGAAGGCGGCTATCGTGTTCAAGGGTGTGCTGATCGAATGGGTGACCGTTAAAGGGTTCGATGAGCCGCTGGAACACGACGATCTGTGGGCGGAATCGCGATATGAGGTGTTCCGCAAGGTGCAGGAGCACGCCCATTCCGCCATGCTGCACTTCTTCTCTCCCACACTGCCCGACTTGGCGGTGAAGAGCTATGTTACCTGGCTGAACAGTTACATCAAACTGTTCATGGAGCCCTGCAAGAGATGTGGAAAATATGTGGCCAACGGATTGCCACCGACCTGGCGGGATTTGCGAACCCTCGAGCCGTTCCACGAGGACTGCCGCAACTGCTGAAAGATCCGCACATCCCATATTTAATACTAACTGATAGTGGTAACTTGTATACTTCATTTATTTCAAAAACAAAAAATTATATATATATTTATTCTGAATGAATGCGCGCGAGTCGATTTTTAGAAACCGCCGCCGCTCGACTGAATAACTACAACGGTTTAATGCGTTCTTTTTATATGGCCAGCAGCAGGGGCGGCTGCACCAGTCGCAGGCGTCTTTGAAGTCTTCGCCTTCGATGGCAACTGCACGCCACGCTTTAGGCACAGGCTCTCAAAGTTGGCGCGCAGTGTGGCGCGTAGCTGTTCCCGCTGGCGCTGCACCTGCTCGCTGTGGCACTTGAAGGCCAGCACCACCTCCTGTGGAATGTTATAGATCTCATCCTCGTCCTCGTCCTCCTCGTTGTCGTCGTACTCGTCGAAGTCGTCCTGGAACGGAAAGTAATGTTCAAAATTAATCGTTGATATATATGGATATTTGGGTGCAATCCCTGAATGGCTTTCTAGGAGGTTCTACATAAATCATTCGCTTGACTCACCCACATCTGCAACAATGAAAACTTGTGCTCGAACGGTGACTGATGGCCGTAGAGCAGCAAGTCAGAGTCGTAGCTAGTGCGTGGCGTCATCAAGCCGAACATGCCGTTGTGCTGCTGTAGTTCCACATCGTGGGGCCCATCGTGGTTGCACAATCCATCCGAACAGGACACCTCCGAGCCCTCCGGCGATGAGACCACGCTAGATGTGCGCGAATCGGCGTGCGAGGTGGGATCGCTGCCATAGCCAGAGTCGCGAACATCCTGTTCGCAGGGACAGTTTGGTATGGGGGCCAGACAATCCTCACACTTCTCGTCACCATTCATCTTGGCTGCGACGCTCGACGAGATGCAGCTGGCCACGTCCAGGTGATCGTGATCGTCGTCCAGGGGCTTCTGGTTGCTACCAGCCAAAGGCTGATGTTCCTGATGCTTCCGTCCTCCGGTCTTTTTCGATGCCGCTGCTGGCTGCTTCTGCTTCTTTTTCTTCGATTGCTTCTTCGGTTTCGATTTCGTTGGATTGGACGTGGGTTGGGTTGTTTCTTGCTCCTGGTGAGGCGGCTCCAAAACAATGCCATCGTCCGCTCCCGGATCGCTTTGCCCGACTTGCTCCTCATCCCTTTCCTCCTGCTGTTCGAGCTCCACTATCTCCAGCTCCATGGATTCCTCATCCTCCTGCTCCTCCTCCTCCTCCTCGTCGGACTCGTTCGCCTCCGCATCTTCACACTGCCGGTGCAGCAAGTTCTTCTTCTCATCCTTCTTCTTCTTCTTCTTGAGCTTCTTCTGCTCGCGCTTAAGCTGCTTGGCCCTTTCCGCCCGACTAATCTCCTGATATAGCAGCTCCAGGTTGCTGATGCCCTGCTTTTGTTCCACGAACGTGTCGAAGCTGCGACAGAGGGCGTGGACGCCCACAGCGGCCAGCACTTGGCATGCCCGCTCCTCCTCACGCAGATTCACGTAAATTCGACGCAGCCGCTCGTACATGATCATTCCCACGCAGGTCAGCACTTCCTCCTGGGCGATCTCCAGCGTTTTCGCGTGGCGTTCGCGCAGCTTCGAATAGCTGCCGTTCACCTCCGGCTCGGCGCGCTTGATCAGTGCGTCCAGGAACTCGATCTTGTTGGTGTTGACGTGGATATGCTGGTCGGGCACACATTTGCGGATATGGGCATACAACTGAGCCGCGTAACCTTTCTCCTTAGACGATATCTCGCCAATGAGTATTTTATAGGCGCGCTCGATCTGCCAGAACATCGGAAAAGAAAACATTATTAGGTTGAAGAAAAGTATCTCAAAGATCAGAACAGATCCAATGGAGTTGAAATGTGAATGTGAAAAGGGGCGAGATAGTCTCGCCCGTAGATGCTGCTAAGGATATGCTCTCATATTCCAGGTACATACGTTTACAAATATAGAAAGATACACGTAAACCTTAACATAGTTAGCTAGTCGATATTTTACTTGCTTCTAAAATATGAAAGATACACGTAGCATGCATCCTTTCCTAAACTATACCTTATCCGTGGACTTACCTTTGTTCGGCAGCCGGAGCAAAACTTGTGCTTCTTCAGGTAGCTCTCGAGCACTTCATGCAACTCCTTGGTCTCAATGATGGTCAGCTCGTTGCGGCAGTTGCTCTTCATGGCGGACCACACCTCGCGCCATGTCTCCGAAAAGGGTTTGGCGCGGAAGGCATCGAGGGAGTGGAGAACGCAGCGCGTCTTGTTGCGCAGTTTATTATCTAGCAGATTGTTGAGCACCTCGTGATGCCGATAGAGCAGCGTGCCCAGGGCCTGCGGCGTCTTCAGCTTCTCCTCAACGATTCCCAGCGTGTTGGTGGGTCGCAGCTCCAGCGGATCCAACGTGCGATGCCCGGACTCAGTCAGCTGGTGGAACAGGCGCTCCACACGACGTCGACAGCCGACACACTGCACGCACTGGTTGAGAATGGCCATGAAGCTGGCACAGTCTATTTCCAGCGATTGTCGCCGTTCGGCCTCTGTGAGCAGTTTGAATTTGCGCGAGAACTCCTCCAGATCCCGGCCGCGGATCATTGGACTGTCGATCACCAGTCCTTTACTGTTCAGGTCCATTAGCATCTGAGGGGAGTCATGGGAGAAGACAGAGAGAGAGTTAGAAACAGCAAGAAACTTCCACGGGGAAAAAGAGAGGGAGTAACGGACGGACGGACGGACGGACTGACTGCATACAAACAGGTTCTTCCGGCTGCGCCTCGTTGTTGTTATTGCACACTTTTCGAAGAAAAACATGGCGACGGCCGCGGCGACAAGAAGAGGGTGAGTTGTGGGTGGCAAGAATCATAGCTCAAGTTCCCCCATCAATACAACAACAACAACAAACCATGATGTTATGAAAGTTTTTGGACCAAGTGCACACGCACACACGCACCGATGTAGGCGTGCATGTGTGGGTTCCATTTTTTGGATGGCCTTAGCCGTACATATAGCAAGAAATTGGTGCGGGTGGTAAGTAATAAGGCTCACCATTAATTTATCGCCAGCCACCAGTGGCAAATTCCTGCGGCCAACGTAGCCGGAGTCATCGTCGTCCGTGTTGTACACCTTTGTGAGTCTCGCCATGATTGCAAGGCAACGGCAAGGCAAGGCAATGGAGCAGGCACTTTACTCAGACACAGACACTTTTCTCCAGAGGTCCGGGCGGTTGAAGGAAGGAAACGGGGGGGTTAACGGTTATGTGACAGAAGCACACGTATCAACAAGTATTATTGACAACTATCTCCAACTTAATTCGACAGCGTTCGGTTCTCTCAAGATCGGTAGAAGTATTTCTTTTTATTTCAAACACGTAGTAGTCGGTCGGTCCGGTCGCCATTAAAGAGAGCAGGGTTGCCAGCGATAAATATACCACCTGACCAGTGCTGAGCACCTACCAGATTTTCACTTTCCAGTATTTTTTGAATTTTCCTAGAAGTGAATTGTTTGTTTCCACTAGGTGCTGCCTAAACTTCGTCCAATGCCGGGCTTAAAATATGTTTTAAAATAGGGTTTAATTGATATGTTCTTTAAAATATATTGATTTTAACCGAATAATTAATTCAACTAAGTTTAATTTTCAAAGATTAAGCATTTTCACTTTTCGTGTTTTTTGCAAATAATTATCGATAGTTCGGACAATCGTTGGTTGGTGCACAGCATTGCCAGATTACGGAAAATGTAAAGCAACAACGCCGAGTGCCACAGGAATTTTTTTTAGCGCGTTGACGGAACTGTGAAAATCCATCGAACTATATTTAATATCTCGAATTTAGGGTCATTTGGACATTGCAGTCATGTCGCATCACTACGTGGTGACGGCGCAGAAGCCGACGGCGGTTGTTGCCTGTTTGACCGGTAAGGGAAGAGCGATGGGAGGGAATATCTTTTGGTTTGGTCGGCAAACAGAAAAGAAGCGTGTTTGCCGGCCGCCAGGTTACAAAATATGCTGTTTTACAATATGCTTGAAATATCTTGTTTCGACAGGCAACTTCACCTCTCCCACGGACCTGAATCTAATAATCGCGCGAAACAACCAGGTGGAAATCGATCTGGTCACGCCGGAGGGCCTGCGTCCGCTTAAGGAGATCAACATAAACGGAACCATTTCGGTTATGCGACACTTCCGTCCGCCGGACAGCAACAAGGATCTGCTGTTTATCCTAACGCGTCGCTACAATGTCATGATCTTGGAGGCGCGCATGGTCAACGACGTTATCACCGTCGTCACTAAGGCCAATGGCAATGTGTCCGACCCAGTAGGTAATCCGACAGAGGGCGGCGTAATTGCCGCCATCGATCCGAAGGCGCGGGTCATAGGCATGTGCCTCTATCAAGGACTATTCACCATTATACCGATGGATAAGGATGCCAGTGAATTGAAGGCCACAAATTTGCGGTAATTATTTCTTGTTTTAAACTAATTTTGACCATACTTTAATACATCCTTAATATGGCAGCATGGACGAGTTGAATGTGTACGATGTTGAGTTTCTCCATGGCTGCCCTAATCCCACCGTGATTGTCATCCACAAGGACAACGATGGGCGACATGTCAAGTCGCACGAGATTAACTTGCGCGAGAAGGAGTTCATGAAGATCGCCTGGAAGCAGGACAATGTGGAAACCGAGGCCACCGTTTTAATTCCGGTGCCATCGCCTATCGGCGGCGTAATCGTAATTGGGAGGGAATCGATTGTTTATCACGACGGAAGCAACTACCATGCGGTAGCACCTTTAACCTTCCGCAAGAGCACCGTTAACTGCTACGCCCGGGTGGATAGCAAGGGACTGCGCTATGTGCTGGGCAACATGGACGGCCAGTTGTACATGCTGTTCTTGGGCACCTCGGAAACCCCGGGCAAAGGGATAACCGTGAAGGATATCAAGGTGGAGCAACTGGGGGAGATCTCTATACCGGAGTGCATTACTTACCTGGACAATGGGTTCCTCTACATCGGCGCCCGCCACGGGGACTCGCAGCTGGTGCGTCTCAGCTCTGAATCAATTGACGGCTCCTACGTCATACCAGTGGAGAACTTCACCAACCTGGCTCCCATTCTGGACATTGCTGTCGTGGATCTGGATCGCCAGGGCCAAGGTCAGATCATTACGTGCTCCGGCAGCTTCAAAGATGGATCGCTACGCATTATTCGAATTGGGATTGGGATCCAGGAGCATGCCTGCATTGACCTGCCTGGTATCAAGGGCATGTGGTCGCTGAAGGTGGGCATCGATGACAGCCCTTATGAGAACACTCTGGTGCTGGCCTTTGTGGGACACACGCGGATTCTGACGCTGTCTGGCGAGGAGGTGGAGGAGACGGAGATTTCTGGTTTCGCCAGCGATCTGCAGACTTTCCTGTGCGCTAACGTGGATCATGATCAGCTAATCCAAGTGACTTCGGATAGCGTGCGCTTGGTCAAGAGCGGCACCAAGGCTTTGGTGGCCGAATGGCGACCCGATGGCGATCGTTCCATCGGCGTTGTATCGTGCAACACCACACAAATTGTGGTGGCCTCCGCACGGGACATCTTCTACATTGTCATTGAGGACGGAAAATTGGTGGAGAAATCGCGCAAAACTTTGGCCTATGAGGTGGCCTGCCTGGACATAACACCATTGGATGAGACGCAAAATAACTCGGACTTGGTGGCCGTGGGCTTGTGGACGGATATATCGGCAGTGATCCTGTCTCTGCCCGATTTGGAGACCATTTATACAGAGAAACTGAGCGGAGGTGAGCGATAGAGGCTAACCCTAACCTAGAGAGACATGAAGTAATGCTTGCATATCCCATTTCTGTTACAGAGATCATTCCCCGCTCTATTCTGATGACCACCTTCGAAGGTATCCACTATCTGCTCTGCGCCTTGGGCGATGGCTCCATGTACTACTTCATAATGGACCAGGCCACCGGCCAGTTAACAGATAAAAAAAAGGTGACCCTCGGCACGCAGCCCACAACGTTGCGCACTTTCCGCTCCTTCGCCACGACGAATGTGTTTGCCTGCTCCGATCGACCCACTGTGATCTACTCATCCAATCACAAGCTGGTGTTTTCCAACGTCAACTTGAAGGAAGTCAATCACATGTGCTCGCTGAATGCCCAGGCCTATCCCGATAGCTTGGCGCTGGCCACCAAGAACTCTGTTATCCTGGGTACCATCGATGAGATCCAGAAACTGCACATTCGCACGGTGCCACTGGGCGAGGGGCCGCGTAGGATTGCCTATCAGGAGGCATCGCAGACCTTTGCTGTATCCACGCTCCGCGTCGATGTCCACGGCAGGGGCGGGCCTAAGCCTAAGCGGAGTAGTGCCTCGACGCAGGCGCAGAATATTACATGTAGTTCGAATATATTGCCCAAGCCGGGCGGTGGTGGGAACTCAACGACTGCCAACGCAACGGAGGTGGGCCAGGAGATCGACGTGCACAATCTGCTGGTAATTGACCAGAACACCTTTGAAGTGCTCCATGCCCACCAGTTTGTAGCGCCCGAGAATATATCGTCACTGATGTCCGCCAAGTTGGGCGATGATCCGAACACGTATTATGTGGTGGCCACATCGCTGGTTATTGCCGAAGAGCCGGAGCCCAAGGTGGGCCGGATCATAATTTTCCATTACTACGACAACAAGCTCACTCAGGTGGCCGAGACGAAGGTGGACGGCACCTGCTACGCCCTTGTTGAGTTCAATGGTAAAGTGCTGGCCGGCATTGGCAGCTTCGTGCGTCTGTACGAGTGGACTAATGAGAAGGAGCTGCGCATGGAGTGTAATATCCAAAATATGATTGCCGCCTTGTATCTGAAGGCCAAAGGTGACTTTATCCTGGTGGGGGATCTGATGAGATCCATCTCCCTGCTGCAGCACAAGCAAATGGAGGGCATATTTGTGGAGATTGCTCGCGATTGTGAGCCCAAGTGGATGCGGGCCGTTGAGATACTGGACGATGACACCTTCCTGGGTTCGGAGACAAACGGAAATTTGTTTGTCTGCCAGAAGGATGGGTGAGTTTACAAATTTGTCTTTATTTTATAGATGTAATAATATGAACTCTACTTTTTAGGGCCGCCACCACAGACGAGGAGCGTCAGTTACTGCCGGAGCTGGCTCGGTTCCATCTGGGTGATACTGTCAACGTTTTCCGTCACGGATCTCTGGTGATGCAGAACGTCGGCGAGCGCACCACACCGATCAGTGGCTGTGTGCTGTATGGTACCTGCAATGGTGCTATTGGCATTGTGACCCAAATACCGCAGGACTTTTACGATTTTCTGCACGGCCTGGAGGAGCGCCTGAAGAAGATCATTAAGTCGGTGGGAAAGATCGAGCATACCTACTATCGTAACTTCCAAATTAACGCCAAAGTGGAGCCCAGCGAGGGATTTATCGATGGAGATCTGATCGAGAGCTTTTTGGATCTAAATCGCGAAAAGATGCGCGATGCTGTCCAGGGACTAGAGGTAATTACAACTTTCGGTGAATGTAAAGAGAGATCTGAGTACAATATATTTCACTTTCCGTTGCAGTTGACGCTGAGTGGCGAACGTAAGGGAGCGGATGTGGAAGATGTAATTAAGATAGTTGAGGACCTCACGCGTATGCATTGAAGACCTTTATGTTTATAAGTATTTGAAAAAAAGAAGAATAATTTGAATGTACATGAAGCTTTGATACCATGTATCCCTTCTAAGTGGTTCTCTCAACTATTCGTTTTTACAGCTGCGTCTTTCGTTCTGTTTAGGCATTTCTCGAGTTCCTCGTTCATGTTTGCCCTTAAAAAATATATTGACAAAAATGTAGACAAGAAAATAAATTGTTTTTTAAAGTGCGCGGCACGCGCTCTTTCAAAGTAGCGCCACAGTCACTAAATAACTTAATAAAAATAATAAATTTTTTAAATGGGAAAATTATTTATTTGATTGTTTTTTAAAGATCTTAGCTATATTTTTTGGCACTTTTCTATTGCCTGTCGAATGGAATGTTTGAAACATTGAATCATAGCTTTTGTGGTTTTTGTGGATTAACAATTCGCGGTTTCTTCTTAGATAGGGTGGCTTTTCTTTATTACTCTTATAATCGTTGGAATTTTTAACTCAATTTACATTTTAATACATTTGCTTGCATTCACGGTTTTAAACGCATAAATTTTCCTCTATTTACACTATAACTTTCTAGGGCTTTTCGCGATTAATATTAAGAAAGAGGGTATAGGAATAAATACAATTCTGATATGTTATTAAGCGCATTTTGAAGATGGCGTCCATGAAGCTGCTATACTAAGCTACGCAGGATGTCCTTCGGCAAAAAGAAATACATACATGCATATTTTGCACAAAAATGGTAATTTCTGTGGAAATCAACTTAATAAAAATTGATATTGATTAGCTAAAGATGTGTTAAAAATTTAAAATAAGAATTTAGAAAACTGTTTGAAGTTCGGCTACGAAAATCACGCTTTGAGAAAAGAAATACAAATTGCTGGAGGAGGCTGATGCAAGGAGCGCTTACTTCAAACTTATAACTTCGGAAATTATATTATATGAATAGGGAAATAATACAGAACTTTAAAGATTTTTAAAAGTATAATAAATTTTTAGAGATGAAGTAAAAACCATTATGAAAAATTCTAAAGAATGCCACATATTTAAATTCGTGAATTTAAAGGTATTATTATATTAATATTATGGTACCAAAATACCTACCGCTTTTGCTTAATATCTATAGATATTTATTATTTAAAAAAGCATTTACAAGCATTTACAGCCGAATATAGAATTTGCTACACATTTATAATAAGAACTGATGAAGGGAAACAGAAATTGAGTTATTCCCGGAAAGAAAATCCCTTTGGCTATAATACCTTTTGGCACACCGCACGCATGCGCAGCGTAGTCTGTCCGTTTACCGGCCACCGGGCACGTCCATCTCATCCCGATCTGCCAGGCCAAGGGGAGTGGGAGGTGAGCGTGATGCCGGGGTGGTGCGGCGGCATTGGCGATTCATTCATTAATACACGCACACACCGACGAGCGACCCAACGGGAAGGCGGCTGGAATGTTGCATGTTTAGCCACCACTGTCGACACGAGCGACACCAGCAACTTTCCAGTGAAGGGATTGAGAGGAGTGTGTGTGTGTGTGCGTCAAACCTCTCAGTGTGTGCGTGTGTGCGATGGGATGTATCTGTGTGCGCGACGTATATGTATCTGTGAGAGTGTGCCTGCGCACTCGTCGCGCCTCCACATCACTTGCCGTTGTTGCTGCTGTTGCCGTGATGATGTTGCCTCCGCCACCGCCGCTGCTGCCGCGGCTGCTGCTGCTGCTGCTGCTGCCCCCAGTTACTGCAGGCTGAGCTCGGTCCATTTGGTAGTCATTCGTTCGCCGCCTGCTCGCTGGTTCAGCTGCGCGTCCACGCTGTCTGTTCGGAATCCTGGATATATAGCTTATCGTGCCTAAAAGTTAAAAAAAAAAAAATAAATACATGAGAAATATAAATACTCACAAAATCCTAAACAAAAAGAGCAAAAAAAAAAAAACACAATTGCTAACAAATAGCGAAGCTCGTTAATAATCCCAGTAAACGGGCTCGTTAAAAAGAACGAAACCCATATTCCGCCAAATATAAAACTCGCTCGGTCGCAGCACATTTAAATTTATTTATTTTAAAATCGATGGCAGCATTCCTCGGCTGAAAAGCGCCTCTATATTTTATTTGCTCGGAGCCGGAGTCGGAGCCCTCTGCCAATTGGGATTACAACGACGTTGCAACTTTACCAGCGGCAAAACGGATAGCTGCCCGAGGTGAGTGAGGTGGCGGGATCCCAAACAACCCTTCGATGGAGGAACCTTCCATCCACATAAACAAATAATATAAAAGCAAAAAATAAGAACCAGCAAACAAGTGAAATTCAATGCGAATTGTTGTGGGGGAAAAGGCATTTGAAAAACATATGTAAGGGAAACAAAGAACCCATCGCCGTCACTGCCATCGAGGGCATGTCACCGAGTCTCTGTAATACGACGCCCACAACTCCGACAATGCCGTCGGCGGAGGTTACTTTTTGCGCCGTCGCGTCGTCGTCCCTGGCAAAGAATCAGAGAACTGATTGTTTAGCAACAATAACAATTAAACCAAAATAATAAAAACCAAAAAAAAAAAAGAACGAGGGAAACCATAAACCATAAACGCACCACTGCCGAAAACAAATATTCCGCGGGCCAACCGAAAGACTTTTTATAATTATGAAAAGGAAAATCAGCAAATCGAATTGCACTAAAAGTGTCCCCTCTCAGTCTCCCGGATTCCCGGCATCCCAATCCCAGACGCTATGGTCATCAGCCGCCTCGGTTTTCTGCAGAATCCGATGCAGTCCCCCCCCATTAAGCCAAAGTCAATGAATCTTTTGGGTTTTTTTTATGGCCTCTTCATAAGACCGGGGAAATTGAAGAGCTTTCAATTTCAATCGCAATCTCAGCCTGGCTGCAAGTCTTTGACTGATATTCTTTCCCAATTTCGTCTTAATCTTGTATAGTTTGTAATTAAAATAATAATAGTTGTATATAATAGTTTATACCACTATAGGGAAAGCTTTAAGATCGTTTTGAATAGCTTTGATAGTTTTTTAAAGACTTTACAAGCATCTACATAGCTTTGTGCTTAGATTTCATGTAATACCTCAGGAAAGCCGTAGAAATGGCTAAGGATTTGAAAAGTATATATATGTATCTATATGATATATGTATATACAAAAAATACTAAAATAAGGATAACCCTTAGACGGAGGGGTATTTTTCAATGATCAGATGGGACCTAACAATTTTTTTTATACGTATTTGAGTCCAACATTTAGCAAAATCCATGCAAATTCCAGTATAATGGAAGCTTAAAAATATTGAAATATTTTTAAAGTCATTTTCGTACAATGTAAATTCCGTATTTACATTTTAAGGTTTATATTCTGGTTTAACATAAAACGGAGAATATTTTCATTCTGAGTAGGACCACGTTTTGATAATGTTAAATATTTAGTGTGCTCCCTTTTCAAAATATTTAAACATGCTTAGAAAAGGAAAGTTGCCTTCCGAAAATGTGCTCAAACAATGAAGAAAACGAAGTGAACAACTCTGTCAAGCCAAAATCGTAAAATATACCCAAGTCGGAGTGAAGTCCCGGAGTCCCTCCCTCCATCCTCAGACCCCCTCAGTCCCAACTAGAGTTGCCGAGACAGTATGCGTTTCAGGTTTAATGTAGAATATGCAAATTGCGCGTAGCTAATTTGCATTTATGGCAAAAATAATAACTAATAATCTGGCAGAGAGAGGTGGAGAGAGGGAGGAGGGATGGCAAGGTAAAAGCCGAGTCGCAGATGGCTATGGAAATGAATATGGAGATGGACCGATACGGATACGGCGGCCAGGCGACAATGACACACGAGATATGTGCGAGAAATTTACTATAATACTTCCAGGAAGGCGGCAGAAAGAGAGTGCCGACCGAAAGGCGTAAAGCACGGCGTGTAAACAAAACAGCATTCGGCTCGGCTTTGGACACTGGTCGCTGGCCCCGAGAAGTGACCATGACGGGTCGCCACCACCAGCACCCCGGGTCCTCAGCTCCCAAGTAGTTCGTCTCCCCACTCAGCTGCAGGCTCCGAAAGGTGTCGCGCGCCAAGCAAATTAGCGGGTGTGTCCAATTCGAAAACGAGCCTCGCAGTCTGCGTCTCGGGAGGGAGGATGTCCTAAAATTCAGGCACACATTGAAGCACTAGCAGAAAAATCGTTCATAGAAAGGAGTTTATTTAAATTATGATACTAATATTAATACAGAAGTAATTAATGGCTAATATTTCAATACTAGAGATATTCATTTAAGGATATAAAGAGAGGAACCCCAAGGAAATACAGTTTTCTTTAACTTCTACTGAGCTAAATTCGCAGTTTAAAAATAAATTACTAAACATCTATGAAACATATCCACTATGAGGCAATGATTACCTTCTAAATACACATTTTTCCTAGTGTAACCCCCTCGCCATGTGTCTGTCTCTAGGCTCGGTTCCTTTGTCACGTGAAATCAAATCAGGCATTACAATTTCACGCTCAATCGCCAATGTAATTGAGCCGCACAGCCGTCCCTGTCCCAGTCCACGAAATCCTTACAGCTCTTAAGTGCCTAAGGTTGGTCCAACTGCCGCCACTTCGTCTGCCGCCACAAAATCCAATTGGTTGACATTGCCCGGCCATGAATCCGGGATCGGATAAATGTTTTTCCGGTCGGTTCCCCCGCCCAGCTTCCGTAGAACTAAAATGGCAGTCAAGCGTGGATTGCAGCTGGAGCAACAGTTAGTACATTTTTACACCCAAAAACCGAAAACTATAAACTATATATACATATGTATTTATGTACAGGGCTAAAATATTTTTCTAATTCTTACCACCAACTGTTTATGTCTTAATTTATGCGTCACCACGCATTCCTTTGGCGTGGCATACATTTTAAGAGGGACAAACAGTGTCGGGGTTTTTTTTTGGGATAGTCCTCGTCCTCGCCACATGTCCTGCGCTCATTGTTTGCCTCACGTTCCCGTGTTGATATCGAATTGGTTCGATCTCAGAAGCAACTTTGTTTCCAAGTGAACAGCCAGCGGCAGCGGATCCTGGATATATTGTTGTCCTTTCAGCATCGCCTTGCCAGGCCGCTATCGGATAACAGGCCCGCATACAAGGTTCATTTTCGTCCTCATGTGCATCCTTGGCGCTTCGAAACTTTACTCTTTTTTTTCTACTCTCTGCATGAAAGAAGGGTTTAGGATTTTTGTGCCGAAAATATGGGAATCTCAGTGTCCGATGAGCACATGCATGTGAATATTATGCCATCATCGAACGTCTTAAGATATGCATCTAGACCTGTGGGTTTGACTGACATGTAAGCATGGCCAAGTTAAGGGTTGATGCCCCCGGACTTAGGGACTATTTAGAAATTTAGATTTCTCACCCGCTTCTCTATGGAATTATTAAGAATAATTGTATGGGAAATTAAATTTATATAATATATTTTATTAGGTAGAACCTATCTCAATGTTAGCTACAGATCACTTGGTTTTTTCCTCAGTTTGGTGAGATTCGTACGGCGCCAGTGCCAAGTGAATCACTACTGCACACAATCTTGGCCGAGAGGGACTATAAATAAGAAGAATATTTAAAATTTTTGCACGTTGTGCGAAGATAATGAAAGATGTTGCACTTGCAGCGCAGGCAATAGCAACAACGGAGCTGCACGGCAGCTCCGCAGCTGAGGGCTCGAAATTGTGCTGCGCGTGCAAGAAATTATGAACGTCATTTGCGATTAGCTCATCGACGCCACAGCAGCAAAACAAACAAAAAACAAAGCCAGAAGACAGAAGCCGAAATATTGTAAGACACAAAAAATAAAAATAAAAAACC
Organism: Drosophila parvula; assembly: GCA_018904695.1. Taxonomy (NCBI): domain Eukaryota; kingdom Metazoa; phylum Arthropoda; class Insecta; order Diptera; family Drosophilidae; genus Drosophila; species Drosophila parvula. Next base: position 1,786 of record JAEIIG010033284.1, on the reverse strand, counting down.
AGTGGCAGCTGAAAAAGGCATTATCGGGCAGCGGCGACAACAAATCGGCAACACGTGCCAAGTAGCCGGCTGACAAGTGCCAAAAGATACTCGCTCACTATTCGTGATCGATCAATGAATGAATCGCGTAAAGTCCAAAATACGATACGATGACAACAAAATATGACAAATCATATAGTAAGCCTTTCAGGGTATTCGGAAACATAACATTCTGTGCTAAATTAAAGGGAAATTACTTCTTTTTCTACTCGCATGCTGAGTAAATTCATTTTAATTACACTTTTTTATGGCAATATTGTTTCATTTCCAATTTTAAATTTATGTAGAGACATTACAGCTCTTAGTTTTGGATTATTTTCCCTAATAACATAACCTTTTATTCTCCTAAGACTCTTTTTATTGTCAAGGTATTAACAAAAAATGGTCGTGAATGGGTTAAGTGCTGATCGAAGCTCTCTTCATGCAGATAAGGGGCCAATTGTTGGGGCTTGTATAACTTTTATTATAACTGGCGTCGCCCTCCGATTTTTTGACTGAACTCAGCAAATGTCGCGAAGAAAGTAAAGTCGCTGCGATTCGGGTGAAATGCAACACTTTTTGCCAACGCCGCACAAGTCAGGGTCGTGCGGCATCTTCTGTTTGTTTATTTTCACCATCTTGTGACATTGTCCGCGGCGAAGGCGACATTGGAACCCCAGCCCAGCTCAGCCCCAGCCCAGGGCGAGCTCGGCTCAGCAGAAGAGCTGCTGCTCTCAATAATTATTTCACCAAATCCAAACGAAAGTGAACTTCGTCGGATCGGAGCACCCAGAGTCGGGCCGAGAAAAGCTGAGCGGAGCGGAGCAGCGGCGACGACGGCGCTGACGGTTGGAGCGTTTTAGTTGCGGTCAGCTTAGTGTTGGATCAAGTCGCACTGCACCCAGTGACCAAGTGGTGGTTGGCGTCATTGTTTTTTCTCGTTGCCTCGTCGTTGAGCGCGTTTTATGTGGCATATTTACGATTTCGTGGACGTTTCGCCGCGTTACCATCTTGGCCCGCGACTCCAGCCAGCGATGCAGCTTGCACTCCCGGCAGCCGACCGCTTATGAGATGGATCCAAAAAGTAATAATCACTAGCCATCGGGAATAACCAGTGCTGCACCTAAAGAAAATTTACAAAGAAAGAAACATTTTCTTGTTGGAAAAGTGACTCTAACTACAAAATCAAGAATGATTATATCTGGTTGGTTTGGCAATAAGTTTTATGTAATATTTAAAAAAAAAGCGAAGTTGTTTCGGGTCTCCCTCCATAGCTTATCCTTTTCTGCTTTTCCTAGAGACTAAAATAACCTCTAAAACTATAAATGTGATCATATTTTATTTAAATCCTCTGAAAGATCTGTTTTTTTCCGTGTGCTGCAGCTGCAAAGTGTTTGTTTTTACAGTCTCGGAACTCTTGTTTTTTTCTTGCTTCTGTTTTCCTTGTATTTTTTTTTTTGTTTGCAAATGGTAGCCACCGAAAATGATTTGTTTTGTCTGCCCGGTCGACAGGCGACTCGATGGAGCGAGCTGTAGGTGGTGTCCCTTTGCTTCTGGTCACTGCCCTTGTCCCCCAACTGCCATCCTTTGCTTTGTTGAAAAGTGCATTTGCAAGGGTGTTTTGTGAAATATTAAATTACAATTTCAGTTGTAAAGGGTGTCAGAAGTTGTCCCTTTTTGTCTTTGGTGGAGACAAATGGGAAATCATAATTAGCCAGTATAAAAAAGAAATATATAAAATAGAAGTTTATCGTTTTAAATGATACAA
>JAEIIG010033275.1:0-25671 GCA_018904695.1 Drosophila parvula | reverse complement strand
ACAATCTTAAGAATTTTTGTTAATATCTCTGCACGTAGCAATAAATACAACGAAAGTACAAGTAACAAACTTTATTATCAATTGTTTTTTAAACATAATACATGTGTAGCTTAGTTAGTTTCCTTTGTGTTTTTGTTATTTTGGGTGGATAATGGTGTTTTTGTTGTTGTTGTTGCTGGGAGTATTATAATTAATTGTGTTCGCTTTTTGGGTGACTAATTACATGTGCGTGTGTGTGTGGGGTGTGTGCGTGTGTGATTTTAAGGGGTGGTAAGTGCAGATGCAGATCTCTCTCTCTATGCCGATGATTCCACATGCCACACATGCTCAGTCCAATCCGGATGCAACGGTGTTAGTCAAGGTTGCTCGCCAAGAAGATGGCCACGATGACGGTCAGGATGGAGAGGGAGCTACGCAGGGCGCCGGCGCCACCGTCGCGACATGGCCATTCATCCAGATCCTCCGAGCTGCAATTAGAGGTGGAACCAGACGAACAGGTGTGTTGTACTCTCTCTCTCTCTCTCTCTAGATATCTCACAGATACAGCGGATACGGATACGGATAGGGGTATGGATATGGGTGCGGATATGGGTATGCGAGTGGATACGGTGGATAGCGCTGGAGTGGATAGACAACATGATCTTGTGGCTCCTCATGGGGCACATAAAACAGTGGTGCTTGATGGTGGCGTTGTGGTGCGGGGGCAGATGCTGACTCTGGCGGGTAACTGGAAAAACACACAATCCAAACACTGAGATGATTGAACTCTGGACAGCTCCTCGTCCTGCCTTTTAGTTGGGGTTATTCTCCCAGCCATCGTTCGCCATTAAAGCTAATGATGTTAGTTAAGGGGGCGGGGGTTGGAAGAAAACCCTTTGTCATTCCCCTTGGAAAATGAGCTAGTTTGTTTAGGCCACAAAAAAAAAGGGAATACAAGAACAGCAAGTACATGCTAATGTTTAGCTTGGATTTCGGTTAATTTTTGGTCGGTTTTTATTACACACAAACACAGGCGAGAAGGAAAAGGTAAAGGAAAATCGAATGAGTGAGTCAGTTAATTGAGGAAATCGTGTGTGCGTGTGTGTGTGTGTGTTAGCCAAACAAGAGTGTGCGAGTGTGCGAGTGTGTGAGCTTGTGAGCTTGTGACTGATTGTGATTGTGGGTAGGAAAACACTTCATTAGTTTCTTTTTCGGGGGCTGAAAGTTACACATAAACTACACATAAAATATTCGAGCAGCATTCGAGTTTTGTCTGTCTCGGTGGAAGCGATATTTACTTGACACCAATAACACCGCAGGCTGCAACGAAATAATTTCAAATAATTAATTACAATAAGAAATCAAACTGATTTGTAATCCTACCGATGCGGCCGCCAGCGTTGCCCGTCTTCTTGGAATCCGTGTGGTTACCCTGTCCCAGATCATCCTCCAGTTCGTGGAGCACACAGCCTCGTCCAATGATGGTTCGCTTGCCCGTCAGACTGATCACCGTGTCCGTGTAGGTGATGTCAATGATGCCCGTGGAGTTGACCTCCAGATTGCCGAGATCACCAACGTGACGAACATCGTGATCGGGACCGCCATGATCGACCTGAAAATGAATTACACCATCATTAATCACAAACCCAAGCGGTAGTAAGGGTAATAACCCACCTTATCGGGATTATAGTGAGCACCCATGCTGGTGCATCCATTGCTCAGATCTCCCTTCTCATGGATGTGGAAGCCATGCTTGCCCTCCTTCACGCCCTCCAATTGGATGCGCACATGGACATTCTGGCCGCAATCGTTCTGGGTGAAGGTCACATTGCCCTTGACCTGGCTATTATCCGGCTGCACTGGCCCGGTCATATAGGCTATAGCCTGGATGGCATTATTGCGCTGTTAGTGAAATAATATAATTAATTATTTAATTAGTAATTTAATTAGAAAGTGTATATATTGCATACCGCTTGAGCTGCAGAACAGATTGTGGCACATAGTGCCAGGGCAACCACTAGATAACGCAGCATTTTTGGAAACTGAAAACAACAAAGGAATTATAAACAAATTCATTGACACGTGCTTACACAAAATATTATATAAAAAACAGGGGACCCCGAATGCTTAATAAGCTATATATAAAGTTTTTTATTACATTTATAATAGACGAACTTTGATTGCACAAACACAACAAAAACTAGGTAAAAATTAGAGATGATCTTTTATGAGGATTATTCGGGGTTTTGTTTTTGGGAATATATTATAATTCATTCTTAAAGGGGTTTTAATGCTATTTAAATTTACATTTAGAATGATTTTAAATAAACATAGTTTATTATATTAAATAGAAAGAGGAGTCTGCTATATGCATATTAATTTTTTAAAACTATTTCAATTTAAATCATTGAATAATCATTGAATATAGTCACTTTTGAAGGGTTTTCGCACTGGTAAATAATCTTTTGAATTGAAATACTCTCGGACTAATGAGAAATTATGGCTTATATAAAATATACTAATAAATAAATGTATTTTCTTTTAGATAAACCTTTATTTCAGACTCTTTTTACCCATGAAAGCCTGCATCCCTAACTAAACCAAATCAAAATTCGATACCTTGAATTATTTATACACTGTCTAAACCTTTTTCTTTAAAGCATCCATTAGAAAGTAGCATTAAACCAATGTTAGGATAGTAAAAAACATAATATTTAAACGATATAAAAGTATCACTGGAAGACCTCATATTAATTCCAGCCGCTCATCCCTGGCTTTGGACGTCATCAGGTGCACATTCACTTGATTCCATTAAATCGGACAGTTGTGTGCGGAATTGAAGCGCCTAACCTCAATTTATGAAACGATTTGTGGGTCATATACGAGATGTGCGAACGGGTATTATATACATATATATCTGTGTGTGGATATAAACGATACTCAGACGAAGCTAAATGCAAACAGCCTTTTTCCACAGGGTTAAGTGCGAGTACGGCTGCGGGGGAAGGTCAATCAGTAATCCACAATCCACCAGCAACATTCAACAATCTCTTTTTCGTACGCACATCGCTGTCAATGAATGGAGCAGCGAGTTATGTATGGATGGATGTCAGAGTTTATCGGTAGAATGTGTTTTTTTTATTATTACTCTTATCGGTGTCTGCGTTATGCTGGCCATCTTTGCCGAGTCATGTCCACAGGCAATCTTCAAAAGTGCGGTCAGTACCTGGCTCAATGAACAAGTATGTATCCTTATCAGTCGGTACGGCGTCGGCACTTGAACTTCCGAAATTTATGATTCTCACGGTACTGTCGGTACGATTGAATTTGACTTGTTTTGAAGGTATTAGAGAACGCAGAACCCATGGAAATATATTATAAATTGCACTCATAAAAATAATGTGGGAAAAATAGGTTAATAACCGGGAAAAAACGATGTTTGAAATAGGAGAATATTTGCCTTCTAAGCAAGTATACTTCGAATTAGTTCAATCAAGAAATTGATTAGTGTCATACTATATAAATGGCCTTAATAGGGTCACACTAAAATCAGGAAATTATAATAAAAGTAAATTAAAAGAATAAAATTAAGATTCGAAGTAAGCTTATAACATTTTCCTCTAATGAATGAATTAAGTGGTATTTTAGCGGGTTTTTTTTTAGGTACACCTTTTTTTTAAGTGCATACCCTAAGCTCTTGCTACCAATTTATTCAAACTGGTTCAAACTGTCACGAAACGGTTGACAAATTGCAACTAATCGTCATTGTTTGTCCATCAAATTTGTGTTATTAAGGGCCACCCTGCTCGTTGATTGAATATGATTGATTTGAAAATAATGGCTGCTATAGGAATTCACTGAAGTTATTCTCCGAGGTGCCATTAAATCCTACTAGTATTCATTTCCATTGTCTGACAACAGGTGTAAAATGATTAAGAGTATTTATTTGTACCCTAAGCCCATCTTGAATTTGCAAACAATAAAAACAAAGATTATTTGTCTGCTCTTCCCAGCTATGTATGACTGGCATCTAATTTAAACGCTCACGATATGCAGTTTGGAGATAAGAACGATACATAAATATTCATACCGAATAGAGATAGAGGAATTTGTAAACAAAACAAAATTCAGGTAGATTTTGCTTGACAAAATGTTAGAAACATATTGGAGTTGGGTTTCCTTCTTGAATTATGCATGTATGTATATATTATTATATGTGTATATTCCGTCTCAAGTGCATTTTAACCCACACACAGATGGATTTATAACTGGTTACTTTAACCCACTCAAGGGCAATCGTACAACGAACGCTGCCAAAATACAAAGTGAGAGAATCACAAATAACTTAAACTGCGTTTTTACTCTAACTGGTTTTGGTTTGCGGTTTTTCTTCTTATTTATTTTTTGTAATAAGCCAACTGTGGTAATAAATATTAAAAGCTGGCTCAACAGAGAGTGTTTATTCTGCATTAAATAACGAAACCAGGCAGCGACCCATTTTAATTGCACAACAATCCCGACATTATCTTAACCTTCACCCATTATTCTCAATCCTTGGCACTTGTTCTATATGTTTTCTTTACCTTCTTTTTTTTTTTAGCGCACTCACCTTGTTAGCAACTATTTAATAATTGAGTAGTTATATTTTTCGGACGATCTGTACCGTTGGAGAACTGCGACGGAACTGTTTGGAGCCCCCGGCATTGCCATCGCAAATCGACTCGCTTTTGGGGGAGCTCAATGAGGGATAAGATTTTGGGAGAGCCGAGAATGGAGAGCGCACACCTGAGAGAGCAGCGGAAATTGCACTGGCCGCCTGGTCAGCACGATCGCGCGTGGGAGTGGGAAAGAGAGAAAGGTAGATCTGCTCTCCGGCTTATCTTGGGCTTACGCTCAAGCATGCTGTGTGGCGCTCTTTCCCACGCTCTCTGTGGAACATTTACCGATCTAAGATTTTACATTGAAAGTCCCAAACAAATGGCTGTGAAGAACATTTGCAAAACAAATTAATGTATTATTTATTGTTATGATAAACAAATTATTGTATAAGCCAGGGTATTTCGTTAGGGGATTCGTGAGTTCGATGAAAATTCCTCCAAAGCTGTTGGAACACGCTAACGTGCCTTTCATTTGAACAGTTTATCACCGTCGCGGTACGAGAATGTGTGCCAGGCGGGCTCGTGTCTACAGTAAAGGTCGAAAATACTGGCAGTGTAGTGCAAATTAAATTTAAACTTGTATTATGTCATGTCTCGTTCGGAAACGAAAAAAAATAAATAAATCAAAAAAAGTTTCGTCTTTAAAATACCCCTTTGTCAGCCTCGATCCAATAATCAAAACAAATTACAAATTGAAATAAATGAAAATATTCGTGTATTTACAGTGATAAAATTGTGCTAAGAAAATCGTCATAAAACAAATATAATAATCTCTCAATTACCGATAAATGTTTGCCAAATCTACAAGATGACAGCCAAGCCCTACTTAACGATAATAGAAGGTAAGTACAGTTAAACTACTTTATAAAGAGAACATAATTCACCCGCTTAAGTGGGAGTTTTCTACAAAGTAATCATAGTATAATAATTAATTATAATTTTGCACATTTCCGCCTGTTTTTTTGGTTCGATCCTTAAGGCATCGAGCTAAGGTTCCTTAAGCCTAAGTTTGGTTGGGTTTCCTAGATGAGCTTGTGCCTGCCCAGGGAAGCTGTATGCATGGGACTACAGTTCTCGATAAGCATGGTCTGGCCCTCATCTGTCGGCGATACTCCACTCTTGTTATTATTATTATTATGGTTGTGGTGAACCCGCTTCATGGGTCGCTTCCTCTCGAGATCCGCACACGGATGCAGCTCTACGGTCTGCAGACTTTGGGCTCTTTGGAGGGACAGGCGCAGGGGCTTCTTGGGCGGAGTGGGTCGAGTGGTGCGTGTCTCTGTGGGTGGCTTGGATTCGTTTTCACTGTCAAAGTCCAGGGACTTGACACTCCTCATGTCGCTGGGCAGGCGGGCTCTCAGTGTATGGGCCTCGCTCTGACGTGGGGTTTCCCGGCGGCTGTTCAGTCTAGAAATGGTGAAAAAAGAGGAGTTAGTCAGGCTGTTCAAAAGGATAAGGAAGGATGTGTGTGATTTACCCATTGTATTGGTTGAGATGCTCGACACTGCGGGCATGTGCACTCATGAGATGCTCACGATGGAGCTGCTGCTGCTGCTGGAGAGGATCCCTGGGACGATCCCTGTGCTGGCGATCCCTGTGTCGCTCCTTCTCCCTTCGATGGTGCTGCATGTAGGCCGAATCGCTGTTTATGGAGATCTTCGAGGCGGACAGGGACTTGGAGGGCATGGAGTACATGTGCGGCAGTCGCTCCCTCAGATCGATGTGGGTGTTCTCCTTGATCAGCGTCTTGGTCACATGACCCGGTGGCGTCTGTCCACCGTCCTCGCCGCCCATCAGCTCGATGGGCTTGCCACCCACCAGGGTGGTGATGTAGTTGCCCCGCTGGAAGATCAGCGGCTTCTCTGGCGGCGTCGTTGGGGGTGAGGATATGCTGATGCTGGTCACGTGCTGGGACTGATTGGTGGATGCTTGCTGATGATGATGCTGCTCAAGATGGTTGAGCTGCTGCTTTGGGGAGTGGTGCTCCTTCACAGTCTGAAGCTCGCGCACCTGCTCCTCCAAGTACGATATCCTATGCTGCAGCCTCGTGTTGTTCTCCTTCTCCTGGTCCAGTTGCTTCTGCGGTATGGGCACTGATTTCTTGCGCATCACCACCATCTGGCACTTGCCCGAGCTGCCCACCTGCTTCTGTAGCTCCTCCTTGGATTTACCAGTGACCAGTCGTCCGTTGATCTCTAGGATGCGATCACCCTTGTAGAGGCCATCGCCTTCGAGGGCCCATTCCACATAGAAGCCCGGCTGATCCGTTCGCAGCTGGGCTGCCCAACGGCCCGAGGTGGCATGGACGGCATGCAGGCTCAGGGAAATCCCCGAGCTGATGATGTTGTACAGGGTCTGGGCCTCGGGCTTGGACTTCTCCAGGCGGGCCTGCAGAGCTCGAGCCTCCTCCACGATGGACAGCATTTGTAACTCCTCCCTGCCCAGAGCATATTCCAGTTCAGCCTGACGGATGCGGATGTCTATGTTGCTGTGGTAAGGATGGAGATATGTATAAGGATCTGCTCTCTTCCTTCTTGGTCATTAGTACTCACTCTGTAATGTCCAGCTTCTCTAGGGCGCTCTTTAGATTCTTGATCTTGATCCGCTTGTTTTCCGCCTCGGCCTTCAGTCTGTTTAGTTTCTGTTCTGCCGCCGGCTTCTCGGACTCATCCAGTGGTGGACCCGTGGGTCGGGGTAGCTTACCCAAACACAGTTGGATACGCAGATTCTGGATGACGGCCTCTCGATCCTGTAGGGCCGAACGCAGCTCCTTCGACTCGCTGCGCGTCGAACGTGAGGAGAGAGTGCCGCCCAGAGAGCCACCCTTGCGCCTCCTGCCCGTGGTGGAGCAGGTGCTGGGTGTGCTGGTCGTCTCCTGGTTGGATTCCGCTGTCGAGTGCAGACTGTACTTGGCGGCACTGCCACAACCCTTCGGATTCAGAATGGTCTGCAACAAAAGAAGGCGAACAAAGAGATGAGTTTATCTTGGCAAATACAAAAGAAGTTGTTCTTGTTTAAAGTAAAGTCGGTTCTTTCATCTTGATAAGAAAATATGTGCGTGTTTATTTGAAAGATTACAAATCTCTGGGAAGCATTATATCGCATATATATATAAAGTCTTCGGTTTACTCCTTGGGTATATCGTACACCCCACACTCCTTATTCGCAGGCACCGAGACATCTGTAATTTGCAGATTATAATTAGTATGTTTTGCAGAGAGTTATTGATTTCCTTAGACCCCCACCTATCTTCTTGGGATACGGCAAATTCAGGTTCTCCATAATCTTGGTGAACTCTTCCAGATCCTTGGTTAGTCTGGGGTTATAGCGCTTCTCCTCCCAAACACTGCTCTCCAGTTGACCCCTGGAAAGGTTCGACATAACAGATACATATATCTCTCAAAGCTGCCCAGTACAGTTCCCCACACAAAGCTTGCCGCAGTTAACAAAGTACCTGCGGGTGCTCTGCATGCGCATCTCTGCTTAAGTATCTCTCACTCACTTGTAATCATGAGCCGGGTAGATACGAAAGTTCTCCGGCAGCGTAAATATCTTGCTGTGCACATTCTCGTAGAGATTACGGGGCGAACCCTCCTGGAAATCGGTGCGTCCACAACCACGAATCAATATAGTATCCCCGGTGAAGATGCAGGCCTGATCCTTGATCACATAGCTCATGCAACCATTCGTGTGTCCCGGCGTGGCCAGAGTATCTATTACATGGGTGCCAAACTCAATGCGATCCCCCTCTTTCAAGTGGCGATCCGCCTTGGCTCCACTGGCGGCGGCTATGGCAGACTGACAGCCCGTGAGCTGTCGCAACCATCCACTGCCCGTTATGTGATCCGCATGCATATGGGTGTTGACTTGGAGAGGAAACACGGAAATAGTAGATTGCCATTGTGAAATTATCTCTAAGCTCCAACTTACTGGCATACTTGAGTTGGAAACCCAAATCCTTGACCAGCTGGGCATCGCGCTTGGCCTGCTCCAGGACGGGATCTATGATCACGGCCTCGCCATTCTTCAGATCCGCCAAGAGGTAGCTATAGGTGCTGCTCTCGCCATCAAAAAGCTATGGGAGGAATTTCTCTGTCAGGTATTTCATCATAATCCCTGGACTTTACATACTTGACGGAAGAAGAAGTCCGGTGAGAAGGGTTGACGCTCGGGCAGACTCATGATCCCAATAGAAGAGCTCAAAGATCGTATATAATTGCTGGACAAGATCGTGGGGCTTCTAGTTGAGAGCCGCTTGAAGGCTGATAACATACTGGGGCCCATGACAATTCGCATTCTATTGCTTCTGACGAGCTTCGTGTTTCTATTCGTCGCACTTCGGGTGTAATTGGTTTCGCTCGGCGGATTTCTATTTTATCGTTTCAACTGATAATAATTCGTGTGTGGTGGAGCTTACTTGTATTTAGTTAATCAATATTGATTTGCCAACTGATTAACTCACTAACTTATTAAATCACTGATAATTGAGACCTTTTTTTTTGTTATTATTCCTTATTATCACATTCCTTTTACACTTAATCAGAGGTAGTTTATATCACTGGGGAAATCTATGTTTTGTTATGTTTATTCCCGACAAATAACCGACGTTGAGAAGGGGGCCAAATAACTGGAATAACAAACAAAGTTTCGGAAAACACACAGAAATAATATCAGCCGCTAATATTTATCAGCTGATGTGTTGAGTTTCGTCGAGTTGAATTTCACATGAAGCTCTTCTCTCTCTGTGCTCTGAGCTTTTATTTTTGGGGGGAACCTGTTGGGGAACCTGTTGCTGAAGCTTTTGGCGAACTAAAAGCGAGATGAGACTACGTGATTGGCAAGAAATATAGGTCTCAATGTCAATATATTTGGGTTGTTTTTTATGTTTTTTAAGCTCACAGCAAGGGTATAATATTTTGGAACTATTTCTATCATTTATTAAGAGTGTAGTTATATATATTATATATATAACTGCACTATACTTTTGTCTTTTCTCAGGGTTTTAATATTTACACACACATTTTTATTCACATCATGCTAAATTAAATTTCTCTGTAGTTTATAGAGTTGTTTTTCATATTTTCAAGTTAGAAATAGCTTAAACTTTATTATATTTTTATATATTTTTTTTATAAAAGAACACACATTTTATTATTATCTTGGACGTTGATGCACTACGTACAGTACACTCAAGTGGCCCTTGCAACGCCAAGCACGTGCTTGTTAAAATTAGATGTAGATAGTAGGCGCGCTAGGAGAAAGTATATGCACAGCTTGCGAGGAAATTAACTACTGCCTGAATATTTATACTTTTAGTTTCCAACCAACCCAAAGAAATTTCTTAAAAAAATTGAAAAGAATATTTTTTTTCAGGGATTAGGCATTATGAATAAAACATTTGCAAATAATTCCCTTATGCACATTTCCTTGAAGACTGAAAAGCCGTTACAAAGTCCTGTCTCAGCTGCATTTACATATGCACATTTTTGAGACTGCAACAACCACCTTCTGGACAATACTTCAGCTTCCTGGCGACACCCCTTCGACCATGTCAAGCAACCCCTATCTTTAAGTTGTTGAGAAATTGGTACAAAATTAATATATAGAAAGACCGGACATTGTCCACTCCGAAGGGTGAACACGTGAGAATTTCTTGGCCGAACGGATTTCGGTTTAAATTTCTTGACTTTTCTCTCAGATCGTAAATAAATTTGCATATTTTTACGTTGTGAATTTCTCATTCATTAACAGCTCAGAATGGCTGAATCTTCGGCGAGTAATTGATGTAATTTTGTGGAAGGAATTAATTGAGCGGAGATATAATATATACAAATGTGTGGTAAGGTAGAGCGAGGGGTGGCATTGTTCAGGTAAAGGAACTTCTCCTTGAATAGGGAAAGAAAATGATATCGATTTCGTTTCGCTTCGCTTGGGTTGTGATATAACTTCACCTTTGGTTATGCCCAATTTAGTGAGTATTTACCTATTATTTACTCCCCCGAAATAGCAACCGAGACTGAGCATCTGTGTCAGCTAATGATTCGCATCAATGTTGATGTTTTGATGTTGATTTTTGAAGTATCCGAAACTCCGTAGGTGAACACAAAACGTATTCGTCACTCACTTTTGCTTTCAATCATTCCGCCGGCAAGTGAAAGTTCCCATTGTGGACGACGGACTTCTTTCTACTAATTTGCCAAGCAAAGACTCGGGGGAAAAGGCCGCCAGGTGCGGAGGTTTAAGTACCTGAATTAAGTTATGATTATTGCGGTCAAAGCGTCAAAGATTACTCCAGGGGTCAGCATATACTTTCTTCAAACATTTCAAAAACTAAACTAAAAGCTTGCCAAATTTATACAGATATTCTGGCTAGGAAATGCCACTTACAATTTTGTTTGAATTGTAATTTCACTTTTCTCACACTTATTCAGTTATTCCACTCACTCACAAGAAAATACAAATTCCCAGCTCGCCGGCTATGCAATATTTCACACATAATATCTGTTGGAAAAATATATATATATATATATTTATTCGAACTCTCAATAGTTTCGAATGCAACAATGACTCTGCATTGTGGACTGCGCGTGAAAGTGTTGTTTGAAAAATGCATTCAAATGGATTTGCAATTAATTGTTGTAAATTGTGTGTGTGGTTGGTGTGTGTGCTTTCTGAGCTCTTCCCCTAGCCATGTTTTATTTATTAAAATGCATTTATTGGGATTACAAACTTGAGAGAGGGGCATAGTGCATTTTTGGTGAGATTTTGTGGCTTATAACAGCTTTATCTTAATACGTTTGTATGGATAGAAAACATTAATCAGCTTATGAGAAAGGATAGTGCATATTAGGTGGCATTTCGTAATTAAAAAATCATTTTTAATGACAAGATTTTATGGTTTTCCTAAGAAGGAAGAATGCCCTTATTTTTAGCCACCAAATATCACGTTTTAAACTCCGTTTGCTTCATTTTAAAATTACAAAACAAAAGATTACCTTTTAAAAAGACGCTAATTAAATTGTTGCAAATAAAAACAGATGATATAAAAAGGCCACTGATTGCCATAACCTAATGTCTCACGTTAGAGTAATAAATATATTTTAAACCTTTGTTATAAATACATTTTCAGGTGCAGATGCTCGACTTTAACATTAAGTAATGCTCTTAAAGGGTAATTTATTTTCGGCTTTAGTTAATTTCTTTTACTTTTGTATGGCATTTGTTTAGCTTGTAGCTCAAAGATTTATGCTTTGGGCCATTGGCGAATTTGGTTTTGGCCAACTTTCTAGCGTGTGGCGATGCCAAGTATTTGCTGCAGCCTACGGCTTACACTCGCAGCTAATGCTAAGGCCCCCATGTGCGTGTCAATATCTAATTAGCGTAGATACGTAGCATTCGCGGACTTACATAATCGAATCAGACAATAGGGGCGGGGCGGGGATGTTGCATTAATTATGTGTTGGGCCTTACACAATCCCTACATACTCGTATGTATCTACTTATTAAAGGTGCATATAGAGGTCTCTTTGGAGGGGCGTGTGGTACTCACCATGGAGGCGGATTTCTGTTTGGCGAAGGCGCGATGATGCGCGGAAATTGGTTCGCTAACCACACTTCCGGTGTCCATAATGGGAAAAACTTTACAGATTCAGCTCGGATGCAGATCAATTTCAGGTCTGTAATAAATCGAAAATAATATATTAAGTTGCAACCAGTAAAAGTATAAAGAAAATGGGAAAAACTTTAAAAGGAAATTGATGGAAACATTATTTTAAAGCTAAACTGTAAAATACTACTAAATATTGCCTCACACCTCATTTATTTTTCACAAATAATAAAAGGCAACATAAACTCCAAATCTTTAAATAACTTTAGCCCCAAGAGAATCTATGAACTTGAAGGTAACTACATAGCTCTCTGAGTGTAATTATAGCCCCCAGAAAATGTATATAAAATCGCAGGTAACCTCTTTAACTTGTCAGTGATAAATCTTCGGGTGAACTTTGAACTTATTGCCGACAGTCCTAGGCTTCCAGCTCAAAGTCAGTTTAATTTCGCGTTCCGCCTGGCAGAGCAAAAACAATTGGTGGCTGCAATTTTCGGTTCGTCGGCTTTAACAACTTTGGCACGTTACATTTGCCAGTTTAATTAGTCCGAGAACCCCATCCTTTTGGTTCTCCCTTGAACACTTCATCATTCATATTTCCAAAGAGTTGGGGGAAAAAAAAAGAAAGAGTAATGCAAATGAGACGCACTTTCGGTGGTGAAGAGGAAAAGAAAACGCATTCGATATGCAGATTTGCACAGCCGCAAGATACTCACTCACACACACGATCTTTCGAGGAGATTGTATCTGCATCTGGCGGATGAGGTTGCATAGATCACATTACTTAATGTGCCGGCAACACAGGCGACTGTTCATTTCCCTCTTTTCTGGCTCTTTTCACTTGTTTGTTTGCTTGCTAGCTTGGCTCTTTTTTTTGTTAGATTTTTTTTTGTAGCCTTTGTCGGCCTGCGAAGACAAAGCATTTTCATTCATACGGCAAAGTGTCATAGATACTTGTGACATACAAAATGTATCTCACAGAGTGCTCTTAGAGCGCGTACCGTTAGCTGCGGGCTTTTATTGAGTGCTAAAAAAAAAACTAGGGGAAGTTCTGCGGAAAAGCACTTCCCATCGCGGCGGTTAGAAGATCTCCCAGCCGGAACAGATGAGCAAAAAGTTAACTTTCATTTAGGAAAAAATTGCGGAAACATTTCTAATCGAACTTAGCTAACAGTTATTGTTGGTTACAAATGATTATGGATATTAGAAGTCTTAGAAATTAAGCCAAGAGTTGTTTTCTTATAGGTTTAGCTTGATTTTTATAATCTTTTCTTACCAATAGATGTCAAATAATGTGGTTATTATTATTTTAAAACCCCAAAATACCTTAGTTTCCATAAATCTGTTTCATCTTCTGTATATGCTTAATATTCGACTTAAACTGAAGTTTTTTGGGGCCTATTTGCCTTCAAGATAAACCCCGAAAGTCATTAGTCTTGCAGGCTAATTATCATGCCAGCAGCGTTCTACAAAGTTTAGCCAAGAACAAGCAGCAACATCATCTTTTTGGGGTTTCATACTCCATAGCTGCGTGTTGGGACAGGAACCAGAAATATAATATCAAGCCCCAGGGGGGGCTTATGAAATGAGGGGCAAGGCAGCTCTTTTGGGTTACCCTTGCCCAATGTGGGCCTATCATTAATCTAATTTCGCTTTAATGCTTAATTGTGGAAGCCGGAGAATGGAGAGAGACTTGCTTGCTTAGAGACCTGCTTCGACGAGTACTCGCACATTAGCGACTGGATTTGAATCTAAGTATCTCCCCATGGATGCTTGTACTTTGTTAGAACGCTTTGCTAATGAGCTGAAATTAAGGGGAAACTGGAGAGAGAGAGAGATACTACATATAGAGGAATCTGTGTAGGAATCTAGCAGGTATCTAGCCAGTATCTGGCAAGTATCTGCCATTCGCCAAATTGCACCAGTGTCAGTTACAATTCACAATTGGCTGTGGGAAAAGTCTGTCGAGCGTGAAGATCGTTCAACTATACCCTCTTCTACATATAAGTAGTACTTAACAACGTCTCCATATGAGACAGAGCCAGAGCCCTCCGACTTATATGCATGTAATTATTTATTCTTCAATTTGCGTGCGAGAAGACAGGGGACTTAGTTCTTTCTATACTCTATATATATATATATTTAATAGGAACGAGAGCAAGTGCAGCGAGGCACTTCCCAGGCCCAGGGCCTACTCGAAAGCCACTGAAGCGCAACCCAGACCAAGGCACAAGTGCCTTGTACTCCATAATCAAGTTATTAGAGAGGGTAACGTGATGAGGGCGGGGATTTTAGATAAAGAACATAAGTAGTATATAATTAAACAAATTTAAAGTTTGTGTGTTGTTCCTTTATGCCTTTGCCTAGATATATTTAAGGGAGATAGAGGGATATGATAAAGAAAATGCCTTATTTTATAGAACAGTTTTTAAAGTATAATTCTTTAATATTAAGCCTCCACCATGTGCTTTCTTTGATATATGATTTAATTTAAATGTTGTTAAACAATCTAAAAACAAATACAAAAATAATCTAAGATTTAAACCGAAGAAAAACCAAGGCAAACTTTAATCTCCAACCAACACTTAGACACCCCAAATTAACTTCCCGTAAATTACACAAATTTTCCAAAGAACCCACACAATGGCTCACGCTTCCACCTCTAATTGCCTTCAGTACAGTAGAGCTCCTCTGTAATCATTGCCATTTGGACTTCATTCATGTTTGCTAGCGTTTCCGGCCACCGAGTTTTAAGCCAAGTTAAGTTAGTTGTTAAGAGTGAAACCCAATGGCAGCCGCGGAAACATGACAAAAAACCGCCGAGTTTATGAAGCAATTTTTCGGACTCAAGGTGGCCGGATCGCCGCAACAATGTTTTCCACTCCAAGAACAAGCTGTGGAAAATTGTGGATGTACTGTTACTTCTAAATTCAAGTTGCAAATTGCATTTTCGATGGCCAAGCAAGCAAGTGGAACGCCAATGTCCACCAAGTGAAACTTGTTCGGTATCGAAATTCCGGTCTCAGTCTTTGCCTCACGCAGAAATTGACCCAAAAAATAATAGAGGCTGCGAAATGGTGACAAGTTTATTCTGCTTTTTTATCATTTCTCTTGGCTTTCCGGGAATGAAAGGGTCCCAGGGGATCGGCTTAAGCTCGGAATCGAACGAATGAACGGTAACTCTTTGGGATTCTTTGCAATAAATTCCAATCAACAGAGATCTCAATCGGATCTAGCCATTTGGCCATATATCAAATGCAGTCCGTTCGGATATAGACACAGTGTGTGTCTATCTTCCCACACATCAAATGGGGAATTTTATGGAAATTTTAAGGCATAGAAATCAAAAACTAATTTTAAAGCTCACATAAGCACTGATAAAAAACAAATAAACATGCAATTTCGAAGATTTAAAGAGGGTTTTCTTTGATTTATTGGTGGAAATATAACAGCTTTTAAATTTTTGTTATTTCCACAATAAATAGGCTCATAAATATCCAATTAAAATTGGTTTTTGAATCCTTTCTAATACCATATATCACATTTTTATTGTTCTCCCAATTTTTGTAGCCATTAAATTCCTTATTTGGTTTAATCATTTGTATTTCATAAGAACGAGGGCCATAAATCTCCAAAATTAACAATTTTTTATTTCTGTGTATGTATCTTGTAGGGGGCGTATCTGCCACGCCCTCTCTCTCGCTGTTGTTTCTTGTTTATTATTTCTTGCCAAGCGCGCCTACAAAAATTGCTGCGAGATGAGCTCAGTGCGCGCGCGCCCACAAATTGTTCAACAATGCAAAATTATTTTGCTCAATTACTTAAATGGAGATGACACCTGGTTCTAATACAAACTGGCTTCTATATAATAATGATAATAATAATAACTTGTTTTTTACGCTTCGTTGTTGATGCAAATGAGAAATTGCTATCAGATTTGATTTTTGCTTTGCTAGCCGCTAACAGTTGCTCTCGCTGTTAAGGC
The DNA here is from genome assembly GCA_018904695.1 of Drosophila parvula. Taxonomy (NCBI): domain Eukaryota; kingdom Metazoa; phylum Arthropoda; class Insecta; order Diptera; family Drosophilidae; genus Drosophila; species Drosophila parvula. The sequence continues at coordinate 9,443 of JAEIIG010033275.1, read as the reverse complement.
ATTCTGTTAAGCCTCACACTGTTAACATTTCCAGCGGTTAGAAGCATTCTGAGCATGCTAAAACCTATAACGTTTTTGCCAGGCGTCTAACAGTGCCTCTTTAGCTCAGTGGCAGAGCACTGGTCTTGTAAACCAGGGGTCGTGAGTTCAATCCTCACAGGAGGCAATAATGGCCTATGATTGGATTTTTTTATTAACTTTTTCTTTTTTATATTCATTTCTCTCTTATTTAATTCGCCTTTTTAATTGTATTTGCTTTGCAATAAATATTCAGCAAGGTTGCAATAATTATAAAAATTAGCTTTAATTCGCCTGCTGTTTCTGTAACATCTCTTGGTATTATTAATAACCTTTATGAATAAACATTTGCCCTGCGGGCAGGCGGACGCCAAATTAGGTTTGTTTTTATTTTTACTTTGGCGCAATGTGGTTTTCCTATATAAACCTTAACCCCATCGTAGTTCGTAGTAGTTTCCCAACACCTGTGTGTCGTGTGTGTATGTTTGTGTTATTTACGAGCTGAAACACACACAAATTAGCTTAGAGCTCGACAATTGGCTTGGCTTGTCGCTGGGTATTATTATTATGTGTGTGCACAAGTGTCACAAAATAAAAAAAAAAAAAAGACAGCCCCGACATTGATAATTTTAATCGCTTCGGAGGCTGACTGCTCGCCGGCTGCATGGCCAACAAAATGGTCCACAGCGGGGCTAAAACGACCTGACAACTTGGCCAAGAATATGGACTTAATGGACTTGACATAAATATGGAAATTTCTTTGTTTGTTTTCGGGGTTTATTTCTGTTGGCCAAGATCTGAACTTTGAGTGGTTACAAAAGAAAGGTCGTTGGTTTTCTTTGTTTGATTAGATGTTCTAATGATTCGAATAAGCGATGGAGTTATATCATAAGAAGGGGATCTTGAAGAAAACTAAAAAGTAAATGATTTTAATAGGAAAAATTTTGATCTATGTGGTATTTTCATTTTAATAAATAATTATTGAAGTTCCTATAGAAAACTATCTTCTAAAATGTGTATTTTAAATGATTAATGTAACTTTATATATTATATGTAATTTAAGCATCTTAATAAAGATAGACTGCAATTTTCATATCATTCCCACAGTTATCTTTCTAAATATACCAATTTAGAGATATATTTCATATTTATTTTGTAATTTTCGAGCTACTTCAGTGACCTTTGAGCACCTATAACACCTATTATAATCCCATTGTTTTCACTGTATGGCGTCTGTTTATATTGCAGCTGTTGTTGGCAAGCCAGTCGCCGATAATTGCCCATCATTTTCAGGGGGCAATTATAGCCTGGTCATATTTAATATCATTCACAGTTAGAATGCCAGCTGTCTCCGGCTGTCGAGATGCAGATTGGGGTCGCGAAAGTCTCTCGGTCACTTATGCAAATCAATTCTTAGAAAGCCGGCCTTCGATTAGGCGCGATAAGAAAGTGCAAATTGCCTTGGCCACAGATCGGAAATACAATCGAAATGAAAGCGAAATCGATACTGTTAGTTTTGATTTGGTTTATTTCTGAGCAATAGAGGAGATAGGAGATTTTTTGCAGCTCTCGTTTTAATTGTTACAGCGCCTCTTGTATAAAATGAATGAAAGTGAAAACGCGACAAAACAGTTGGACTGGAAAAAGACGATGTATGCAAAGTTATCATCTCCCCGAATCTTGGCTTTCTATTCCCACTTTAATGGTAGACAAAAAAAAAACCAAAACAAAACGAAGTCAGCACTAGGAATGCGTTGATGCATCTCGGCCAGAAATCACGACTATGAAACCCACATAAAATCAAAATACAGCCGCAACAAAATTTACATAACTAACAAATGCCCAAAAAACCAAACTTTGATTAGGTTGTTAGCATTGAAAAGACGCACAACGGAAAGGCAGACAGACAAAAGTCTCTTCTTGGAGAAGAGAATCGAGAATTGGAGACGCAACCAAAGAATATGTTAATCACACTCGGGAGACATCCTGTCGATAAAGGGTTTGGCATTTCAATGAAGAAATGGGATGCCGATCAATTGTTATTCAAATGCAACCCATCGACGATTCCCAAAAGGAAATATCTAATTAAAATTAATGACAAAGCCAGACACATCATGCATATATCCCACGACGCTACGAAAAGGGGTCTCAGGAATAGATTGTAATCTGCGATTCGGGTTCTGATTCAACCGCAGAAATCTCATATGTAATTATATGGTCAGAGATCGAGTCATATTTTTCTGATTTGATTGATTGTGGCTACGGTGAGGCATTCCACTTGGACATTCCAACCTCATCAGGGGTTTTTTGCGAGATACTTTGAACTTGGTTATGGCATAATAACAAAGCTAACAAAGCTAAAGAAACACACTTAATATGAGTGCCTTATCTGCGTCGCATCAGCAACAAATGGCGTTTTAATCGGCGTCGAGTAATTTATTTATGAGGTTTCAATTTTCTCCCCGCCGCCTTTGTTAAGATAAGAAGTGATGTGAAAGAGTTTGAAAGTTTTTGCGATAAATATTCAGATATTTAGAACACCGTTCACCCGTCGTCTTCACTGGGGGATTATGTAAGACTGAGAGGAGGAGGAGTGGCCTTCTGCCAGATAAAATTGCTCCATCATCATTATAATGGCTCTGTTGACACCGATTTCTATATATAATATATATATGTATGTACATTCTAAACTGCAATGCCTAACCTTTCGATCTATTGTCAAGACTACTTACCAGCTTTAAGTACACGGATTCCAGTTTAAAACCATAAACAATGGCAGTGTGCACGGCAAATCAATGGAAACATTTCATTTCATTGCATTTGATTGGTTATTGGTTTGTCGTCTTTGTTTTCTTCCGGCCAAGAGGGTGGAAAGCCAAAGCCAAAGCCAAAGCCGAAGCCTCAATTTGGTGTTTATTGTATTGTGCGAATTATTTACACTCGGGGCATAAATCAATGATGTCAATTGATGTTAAGGCGATCGATTCGATTGTTTGGAACCACCGCAACGTTGTGCTACCGTTACTAAAACGCCAGCGGCACAGATTTATTGCAATATTTATTTATTTAATTTTAATTTTAAATTCATTTTCATTAATTATTTCCGTTTAATTATGTTCACTTCCTCTGTGCATTTCCTTTTGTTTATGGAGGCAACAGGAAATTTACTCTATCGCCACTTGGGAGAGATAGGTAAACAAAAACACACAATTTACACACAAATGCAGGTTCCAAATGCAAGAAGGTTCGCGCAGACGCAGAGAACGAATCACAAAATCGCAGTAGGATTTTTATATAAACGAAGATATAGCGTTATAGAGACAGCACACCCGATCGCGTCGACGGTTGGATGATTTCTGAACATCGTGACTTGAACGGCAGCCAAGCATTACACTAAGCCGCGCTCTCGCGCTCTGCCGGTCTGCTGATGCTCTCTCTGGGCAGTGATGGCATGTAAAAGTAGCTAGATTTATTCGGTTAAATAAAGAGGGGTACAAAAATATATATATTTATATAGAAAACTAGTGATATATTCTGGTCTGAACATTATTTTGCTAACTAATAATTTATTACAAACTAATTCTAGCTTATTTTTTTCACTTATAAAGGCTCAGTAAATGAATTAAAAATTTACAAAAAATAACTTATAAAGCAAATAGTATGGCCATAAAATAGAATTAGTTGAAAATATATATAATATATATATATATTTTATATAGTATATATAGTAAAGTAACAATACTGCACACAAATTTATTTTTGTTAATTTATCGAATTACTAGATATGGTAATCCTTTAGAGTTTTTAAATAACTCCAGATTCTGATACACTAGCTAGCACTAGTTGGCTAGAAAACAGCCAGTTTCCTAATTCTGACAGAGGGTAGGTTAGTAATTGAGAGAACAAAGGAAGCAGCCAGAGCCCAAAGAGAGAGAGAGAGAGAGAGACCCTGCCAGCGCACACTGGCAAAGTGCATTGGGCATTCCGGATTTATTGGGTTATACTTTGCATTATGTTCGACCCGAGACCGCTGCGATCGTAATGCCTAAATGCTTAATAGAGTTCCAGTGCATTGAACTCATCCACTCCCTCGTCTATTCGGTGGGTGTCTCCGCTGTCGCCTTCCTCCGCTGACTATTTTGACAGCTGGCGCTGCATCACCATCCGAGATTTAACGACTGCGTCATCTTAAACTGCTCATTTGCCTGCTGCTGCTCCAGTTGCATCATCACCGCCATCGACATATGGCTCTGGATTATCTCCCTCATATCTCTAAGAGTTTCGGTCTGATGAGTCCGCTCGTGCGCAAAGTCAATTAAAATGATCACAACAATCCCCGAAACGAAACCCCTTTTGGCCTAGATATCGGGGTAAAGTCCGTCGACTGCGTAGGGGTTGCTGCCAGCGTTGATTGTATATTTCCCTTCATTAAGTGCAACCCAAAACAGATACAGCCGAAAAAAAAAGAACGATTCAAGAGCCGGGGCATAAATCAAAATTAAACAAAAATTAAAACAGGGATAAAAAAAGGATGAAGCAGGCGAGCGCGCGCGCCTCAAGTGCGCCGAAAACACATTCTGCATGCACCCTCCTAATTGCGAAACTTTTTATGGGTTGATATCGTTTCGATTAGCTAATGTGAGGCTGGGCCATATGTACATACTATACATACGGGGCTATAAATCAAAAGCACAGCCCGGCCCGAAAGTTGGCGAGTGAAATGTTTCTGTACCGTTAGAGGCTCGCGTCTATTACCAAATCCACCGAAAGCAGCCGCGGTGTTAGCTCATTTCCATACTCGCGTTTGTGGCTTCAGTCTTTCGTTTCGTTGCGTTTCGCCAGCGAACCAAGACAAAAGATTGAGAATATCGAAGAGATATTGCCCAGCCTGTCGGCAAACAATAAAAAATTAAGAAAAAATATATGAAGAAACACCCTTCCACAAAACGAAACACTTCCTCTCCATGAAACTCAACAAAAAATAGAAGAAAAAAAAACAACAAAGGGAAAATCACTTGACGCTGTCAGTTACGCGAGGCCACTTTTTATGAGTTTTCCATCCCAAAGTAAACAACGAGGAAAAACGACAACGACAAATTAAAAAGAAGACCGCAAGTGCCTGAAAAAACTTGACTTGCTTTCTGGGTTTTCCCTAGATTTTCCAAGAATCTGGTTCCTTGTTTTTTGGGATCGGTTTTGTAATTGAGCCGGAGGCAGGGGCCAAAGGCCAAAGCAAACATTATAAATTCGAACATTCTGTGGTGGCACTCGAAAACGAGGGAGAGATGTAATTTATGCCAAGTGGATGAGATTCCCAATGGCCGAAGAACAAGTAGCCGCTTGTGTAGCCTCAATTAAAACTGAATTTATGCCATCATAAAGAAAACACTAGGCGTCGGGACCTGGCCTACCTGGATCCTCCACTCAACCGGAGGCATCTCCTCCATTTCCCGAGGTGTGTGCGTGTCCATAGAGCGTTTTCCGGATCGCGAGGCAACATAAATTGTCTCGCCTTGAAGTGAGTAAGGGAAGCGGAACTTACTCGCGTTTTTAGAGCGGGTTTGAATGTCCTGGGACAGGTGACAGGTGCTCTCGATTTAGGAGGGATCGAGTTAAGGGGGAAAATAAAGAATTCGTACTCCCTGTGAGAGTTTATAAAAAACAGGGAGTCTTATTTATAAATAGAATTCCTAGGGGGTCTGCTTTCCTATTGTGTTTTTATTTAAGAATGGAATGAAAGGAAAATACTTCTTCTAAAGACGTTTTATTTATAGCAAATGATGGACTAAAATATATCCTGTGGGTATAGGAAATTTTTAAGGGTGTATTATATGAATTCGAACTATTAATATACAAATAAAACATAATGGAATGAGGAATATATTGTGGAAATAGGAACTAATTAAAGGAACTAATTATAGGAACTAATTAATAGGAACTAAGTATGGCTGACTTTAACAAATAAGAATTAAGTTACTAATTCTATAAGGGGATAAAAAATATAAAAAAATTATAAAAGGATTTATAAAGTCACAGTCTTAAGTTCTCAGTATAAAACTGTTCTTTAGGTAAACATAAATAATTATTATGAATAGGTTTCTAAATTCTTACAGAGACTTTCATATTAGCAAAGCCTAATTGCTGTATTTATTCTCAAAATAAACATTTCTTTGTTACATTTTTATTTATTTAAAGAGAGTTTTACAATAGCATAACCTGATTTCTCTATTTGTTTCCAAAATAAACATTTCGTTGTCACAGTTTTCTATGAAAAATCAAAGTTATAATATTACTTTAGCTGGTTGCAGGCTTGTATAGTGTGTATTCCATATAAATATTTACCATTAAAAGGTAAACCTTTTACATTAGACTAAATTCAAGTTAATAGCCCAAAATAAAAATAATGCTCAAACTCCGTAGGAGGAATCCAAGGTGATTTCCCTGAAGTTAAGCTTGCTTCTGATAAATGCCTCCTGTGAGGATTGAACTCACGACCCCTGGTTTACAAGACCAGTGCTCTGCCACTGAGCTAAAGAGGCTCACGTTTCGAGGGCGTCCCAGTAGCGAATTTAACCCGCTGATTGCGCAGTGAGAGCCCGGCTTGCATTCTTCTATATATGTACATACATATATATAGTATATCTATAGTGCTAGTATCTTTGTATCTGCGCAAAGAACACGTAAGATAGATAGCGGCAGAAGAACATATGTTGACACAGTTGGGTGTGCTCTCGATCTGGTTCCGTTGTCGCCGGCACTGTCGCCGCGCTAATAAATGCTTTCAAAGGCAATTAAGAGAAATGGCAGCGCGCACAAGGTCAGGTCGACCGGATATTAATTTCACAAAAATTACACACATTCAGGGGATAATCAACATTAAGATCGGCCGCGGTGCGCTCCAGTGGCCCATGACAATTAGGGTCAGACGAAGAGGCTCGAATGCTGAAAGAAATTCGGCGGTTCACCTGTTGCCAGCTCGATGGAGCCATTAGGAGGGAGAGGGCTTCCCTGAAAGCCAAGACCCGGTCGTCTTGCTCGATGAGCAAATATTTTCACATCATCATTGTGATAGCCACGCATCTGCCAGATACTCCATACTCAGACATATGTATAGTATCTGGCAGTGCCGAGTGCAGTTCGATTTCAGTTTCGAAGCAGCAGTGCGTGCAAAATGGATCAACGATCTTTGCGCTTCGCCAGCCGTAAAATCAACAGTGCGCACTCTTCGGGTCAGGGAATTTTCCCCCCGGGGAAACTCATCCTCCTCCTCAATGATCAATCGATTAGGATCCATATGGCCAAAAGACCCAAAAGAGTTTCTACGCAGCAGGCAGCAAAGAAAATGTGAAAAGTGCCCGAGACAAGCAACTGTCGCGTGCTGGGCTATAAAATTTGTCAGAATAACAGCTGCACTTAATGTGTTGATGAGGATGGAGAAATGGCTTTAAATTGCCCGAAAAAGGTGCCCAAATTGCCATTAAATCGCATTAAAACGAGCGCAGAGACCGCAAAAAAAGGATTTCCTACACTAAGCTGACTAATTCTTCCCCATATATCGTTTTTTTTACCAATCAATCCCAAAAAAGTGTCAGACGATAACAAAGGCCCAAAGAATTGGGCAAAAAATTGCCTGATTTAGTGTAAAATTGCAGTTGCAATACAACAGAAAAAAATGGTTTGAGAGAAATATGAGGCTAATACGCGCTGACAGGCAAAGGACATTACATCAATGGCTCGGCTCTGGCTGTCATTAGCATCCCGAAAAGAGATCGAGGGGTAGGGTAGGGTAGGGCCTTCACCCCAAGGCCATTCGTCACAGTCTGTCACTTCGCATCCATCCTGTTCTCATCCCTGGGATGGCACACATCAATCTCAGGTTGTAACTGTATTTACGGATGTAACAGCTTACGATCCCGACCCAAATCGAGATCCTGCCACGTGCCTTTTCCCCTTTATCCCTTTTTTGTTGTTGCTTTTCCCTTTTGCCAGCTGCCGCCGACGCCGCTCTTGAAAAAATTGGGATTATTGTTTTTTTTTTTTGTATTTTTCAACCCCCTCTGATCGTTTTTCATCAAATTTACTTCATTTAGCTTTTGTTTTCCACTTGAGCTGAAGCACTTTCCATTGTTGCCTTTGTAAAATAAACAACAAACATGTTCGTGTTTTGTGCTTTCTTTTCGGCTATTTTTTTTTTTGATTATTTTTAGTTTTTTAATTAATTTGAACTGATTTCGGTCTGAAGAGTTTTCCACGCAATGCGTTTGCTCTAATGGAACTCAAATTGAATTAAGGCTTTTGTGCAGCGACAAAGAAAAACCAAACCAAGGGGGGCCTCATGTGGCGAAGAGGTTTATGGGTTGATCAAGGGAAATAGGCCAAGGAAATGGCAAAGGAAATTCATCAATGAAAAGAAAATCCAAAGAAAAGAGTTGAATGTAAAGTTCAAGTGGAGATTTTAATTGAAATTTGATGCCTGCCGTTGATGGAGGAAGTGCCAGCTCAAAGGGGAGTATTACAAAAGGCCATAAATGAGTTCTGATTGAAAATTGGAGTAAATAAATCAAGAATTAGATGTCAATCACTTAAAGGGTTGATTATTAATTCCTAAACTCTATCTTAACTTCATCTGAAACTCATATCTTGACACTTCCCTTCCCATACAACTCAAGGTGATTTAATATTCAATCCACCAGCTAATCCCCAAGTCGACAGCCGATTTATTGTCATGAATTCGTTGACTTGGCTTAATCTCTTGTGTGATTTACATTCGCTCAACAACATTTACTTCCCATTAACTAACAAATCAGCTAAAAGAAAAAATCAGATAAAATTCAAACAAAAATCGGCTGAAAACCAACTTGATTTCAATCTGTTCGAGGCCTTAATTTATTTAAATGTTTAGCCGATCGTTCACAATTAATTAAGTGGCACACTTTAATTTGCATCAAAAACCAACTTGACTCATAAACAAAAAATAAACTAAGCTGGCAATCAAGTACAAGATCCATAAAAATCCATTTTCAAGATTTTTTTTTTTGATTCAGACAATGGCCAAAAATGCAAAAGGCTTTGTCTGTTATAAATTATTTATGACGTTTTTGGCCAAATGTCAACCGAAAGCCAAAGCCAAATGCGTCGTCGTCGCCCACAAAATGACATTTTGGCGGCAATTGAAAATTGCATGCCATTTTTTAATTATTTTTACCTGCTGTTGTTGTTGTTCTTTGTTATAATTTTTGTTGTTGTTGCGACAGGAAGGTGCTCAGCCTGGCCTAAACACAATTTAGTTGCTGCAATTAATTTGAGTTTTATTTGATTGTTGTCTGTGAACAACGGTCTGTGAGTTTTCAGTGCAAATCAAGTTGACATGAATACCTGCATAAAAAATGGCAAAAAAAAAACAAACAAACTCGGCTAACAACAAA